>CAAKHD010005030.1:8962-71462 GCA_901007705.1 Fistularia tabacaria | reverse complement strand
TTTGGTTTAATCTTGACCATGTTTTCAAATAGACCTGTAGTTCAAGGCTAAATTAAAACGATCCATCCACATACTGGAACAGGAGTTCATGTTTTAAGGGCACACCAGGGGTCTCTCTGGAAAAGAGCAACATCTGCTGCATTTAGCATTTAATAGCCAAAGATTTTGGAAAGTTCTATCCCAAATAAGGAAAATACATCTGTGTAACCTAATTTCATTTAGCTGCTCTACTTTCAATGTAATTGTACAAGCTTACTGGAACACGGTCTCTCTTGGGCACGTAAATAGTGCCATTTTTACAATTAGTAGTGGAAACTGTTTTCCTTGTCAAACAAATGGGCCAATTACATGTCTTTTATATGGCTGGAGGGGTTTAAAACTAACCCAATCTGTCATTCAAGTCTGGAGTTGTGTGATGACACGCGGTTGACCTCTGTTGAAGTAATCAAATTACCTTTTTTAGATGTACATAAAAGAATAGCCCCCTTTCCAGATGTACTTTAACACCCACACGTTTACCATCGGTTGACACAGAATCTTTTGATTAGCGGTATTTCAAATTAATCTGTAAAGAGCTTTCAGCATGCTATGTCTTGCAGCGCCAAGTAGTAATGTTTATTGTTTGATCAAGGAACAATGGTTGAGCTTTACATGGCTATCAAAACTTTATGAAGATGACTGCCTCTTCAATTTATAATGCTGCAGAGAAAAAACCTTTGACAAATTTTTGTTGCTTCAATGCCCATCTGCCCACTTTTTTTTTCAGATTCAAATATGACATTTCTTACTCAAAACTATTGAGCTTAGAGAGAGAATGGGCAATTATCATCAGCTTTGTGACTGTAGTCCATGGATATATAACTTCAAAAGCAAAACTGTTAAATCCCAGTCAGTCTTGAAATACTTCACAACAGTGTTGTCTAAAAGGGGTAATTGTTAACTAGCCAGCCAATAAGCACAGGCAGCAAAAGCACTCCTAAGCCAACACTATGTGATTGCATGGACACAATTTTACTCTTTGTTCATGTCAATGCTCGGTTAGGGTGAAGGACTCACAGGGCAAAGAAAAAAGCTAAAGCTAGACCACTTCCTTCATAAAAGAGAAGAAAATCAAGTGTAATCTGATTATTTTCCATCGATGACAGAAATAATTTGGTGACTTTTATGAATCACAGATGAGAGCAATACATACAAAAAGCAGCAGATAGCAAGCTAGCATAACAACACTATTTCCACTGGAGAAGAAAGAATGATACAAGAATGAGATCACTTGATTTATTTTGCTAGCAAATAAATGGCTTTCAGGAAAAATGAACAGGAGCTTGTCAAGACATGAAACAATGCTTTGTATCTGGCCTCCCTTTGAGAAACACAACTCACACACAGGAGGAGAAAATCAGTAAGAGTGAGGGGAGAGAGGGATTCCATGGATTCCTGATGAGCATTTAGGGTGTGACTATGTAGTGATGCATGAGAGGACATGCTAGTTATCAATGTGCCTGCCTGTGTCACTGTAGAGGAACTTAAGGAATTTCCTTTGTTGATATCCCCCCATCCCTCTCACCCCTGAGGAGGGAGGGAGCCACTTTCCCACACCACATATAGGCCTTTTTTCTGCTGGGGGGGGCTAGAATAGTCACAGATAAACAGCAGAGGAGAGAGAAAGGGGCCATAGTTGGGTGGCAACCTACATACATTTGGAGTTTCAGGCCAATGGAGAGACATGTGGGACTTGGGGTGGACAATATGATTACGCAACATAAGACACGTCAATGAACAGACACTGAAAACTTACGCATTGCAGTATGGTCTCTTCTCGAAGCCTTTGTAATTCTTCATGTTTAGAGTCATTTTGCAGACCTCGCAGCTGAAGCATCCTTTATGCCAGTACTATCAGAAACAGAGAAAGACAAGATCATATGTAAATGAAGCAGGACTGACACCTTTTGCTTTTACCATAACCTTCACCAGGCCGAAAAACAACCATGCATCAAGCACCAAATGAAATATGCTTGAGTCAGTTCGAAACTGATTTTCATTCCCCTTGTGATTTGAGAGAAGTGCTGTTGCAGTGGCTGTTAGAAGTGTGTGAAACCACTTAATATCTACATATGATTGCAACGGGCAGTAAATGAAGCTTCTACTTATCTTTGCAATTTGTACCACTCCATTGACAAATATAAATAGCTAAATATATATGAGCATTAGGTCATAACTGACTGGTAGCTAATCTGGTGGCCCCAACATTTGCAACCTATTGTTTTATTTGCATCTCAACTACTGGTCTCGGGACGCTTGGTAATGGCAGATCTCGCCACCTTCCATTCATTTAGACAATATGAACAACAATAAAGACAATTAAACAGCAACAAGAGCCAGTGCTAGCAGAGCTACACTCCTAAATTTTAGTGAAAAGACCCTATAAGAAACCATGCTCTCATTTTTGTTGACAGGCAATTATAAATGAGGCCAATCAATTCATAAGATCGAGACGGAGTCTCAAACCACTGGAAGTTGATATTTTGAGTGTGCAACTTCTGTGATGGATCTGACCATTATGAAAGTTCATCTTGTAGACTTTGAAATGGATGACATTTTTTTTTTCTTAAGTTTGTAATCATTTCCACTCAGTCTTTGTTCAGAAAGCTGAGGTAATGTCTTTGTGCACTCATTTTCATACTAACTTGAGAGTCGACTCCTCTCCAACTGAAAAAAATATGCTTTTATTTTTCTGGATAAAAAACAAAAGACAACAATTCTACAGCCATATGTGCTGGCTCTTAATAGATATAAGAAGTTTGGTCAAATAATGATATTATCTCTGAAACGTACTTAAGCATGCAGTACATGCAAAGTGATACATCATTTGATCGCATCACTGACATGACACAACAGCAGAAAAAGCATGGAGCGAAAAAAAATGCATGACAATATTTCTAACTAAAGACAAAAGACCAGTTTGCAAGCATCCACAGACTCCTTTACTTTAAAAGGTCGATGTTGCCTGATAAAAGACATTTTATTGTGATCAGTTTCATAGCTACATATGCCCTGGAAAGACTGCATGGTGTGAAGCAAACTTTCGACAAAAACACACTGTCAATCTGTTCATCGCATGCCTGCACTTGATTGCAACTCCTCCATGTGCCTCCACAAGATGTTTCTATCTACCTCTCCCAACAACCAACCATCCCTTTAACTGTCACTCTCTCTCTCCTGGCACTGGGCTGATCTGCAGCCTAAGGGTTCAAAGAGGAATTGAGGGAGGGTGGATTGGTGAAAACTGGATAGAGGGAGGAAACATGAAAGGAAGGAGATCGAGAGAGCATGAAGGAAAGCAAGCAGGGGAGGGGAGGGGGTGGGCAAGAGAGAGAAAATGCCGGAGAGTGAAGCAATGATCTGGCTGCTCCTGCTATCATCAAGGAAAGGAAGGGAGGAGTGGAGAGACAGAACTGTAGGCAAAGAAAGAGGGAGTCCTTAACATGGCCTCAGGGCACGCCGCCATCCCTCTCATTCTTTTTCCTTCATCGCTTTCTAAATCAGTTTCCCCACACACAGGGCACACATGTGTCAAACAAACAGCAGAGAAAAGGATGATTCAAAGTACTGACTGAAACTAAAGAAACACCAAGTACAAAATCGTTGGTTATTAACAGTCTAAAAACAAATGCATGTCTGAGATTCACGCTATAAACTCCACGGATTCCTTCTTGTAGTGATACAAATGGCCAATGTAACTTATGTTGAAATACTTATACCCAGCTGCCAATAAATCACCGAGAGGTTGAAGATAGCTATCAGAACGCTACAGTTGGGTAATCAAACACACTCGTCAGCTTTTATCTCTGACTGGATGTGACGGACCACCCAGTGTGGTATGTGCTGACAGCAGGCAAATTGATGCGTGCACGACACATCTTTATCCTCATTAATGAAACAAATGTACAGCAGTGAACCATAGTAAGCTGATAAAAAAAAAACATACAAAATTAAAATAATCTGAAACTCAAATCTTACTTGGTCTAAGATTTGGAGTCAGTGTGAAAAAGAAAATCAAATGTATTTTCAAAGTGTCTACAATATTATGCTCATTTAGAGTCACAGACTACTAACATGTTTTTCTGATTGCTCTTCACACACACACAATCCACACACAATGACTCTTATGTTTACAATGGTGAGGTAACAATGCTTCAAGAATCATATAGGTAACTTGTCTTGAGATTATTTCAGCATGGGAATTCAGCGTCACACTGATGAATGGGGCCATTATAGCCAGTATTTTAGAAGAAGGCACCCAGTGGAAATCAGGACTGAGCCATGCTCAGTGGAGTTGTGAGCCACAGCCAAACACACTGGGCCAAGCCCTCAAACTCCTTATCCCACTACAACCAAAGCAAGGCCAGAGGGAGTCACTGATAGACACATAGTGTTACTCTTTCCATTGCTCTCCCATTTCATGGTCCTGGCTAGTACTGCAAACTCTCTGAAACAACAGCATACTGCAGGCATATTCAATTTCCTGGAGCTTCAGCTGATTTGCAGCTGTGGTGGCTGCCATTTTTGCATGCAAAACATCTGTTTCATCTTAAAGTGCAAGAGCCCAGCATTCTACTCTCCACTGCTACAGTTATCCTGGTCTGAGTTCCCATGAGCTGTTCCCAACTCTGTAACAAACCCAAGGATAAACTATCACTGTGTAATCTGAATAAAGAAGTGCAAAAGGAAATGGTGAGGATTAAAGTACGCATTTTTTTGAGAATACACTTTGATACCCCCAGAGTAAATATTGATCTAGGTTCTATTGAGAGAAGTCTGTGGACCTTAACTGTTTATCACATTTTAGGTTGCACCAATCCAGTTAACCCACATTCTTTCCACCGTCAAAATGTAGATCATGACCTCCCAGATGCGTCCCTCAGCACTTGTCAACACACTTCTGAGGCACGCTTAATGCTGGGAATAACGGCCACAAATCTCATCTTAGCCTGTCTAAATTGACTGTGTGTCTGACATATTCTAGGTCTAGGCTGTGACTCTCAATTAGATATTCAAAATCAGATGATAGGGAAAACTAAATGTAACGTGTATGAATGGCCCAATGACATCTACAGTTTCTGTAATCTGACATTGTCCCCACTAGAATTTAACCCATGGGGACAGCAATGCAACTAAACAATCACTACTAACAAATGTATCTGCCTGACCTAACGTAATTTAAAATCTGCCATTATCCAAATCCATGGTTACACACTGGGCTTGGCAGAGATGATAAGGCTTGAGCAATTTAAAAAGTCATCTGGTCAGGCGATGTTGAACTGACATATCACAATGTTTGACAGAGGTGTTAGTTCCACTGGTGGTGCTGTGTCCTGTTATACTCACTGGGTAAGTCATTTTTCAAACAACAAACAGCTTCTTCATGTCATTACACTCTGTGAAAGGGACAGGTTCTGAGGATCTAGATGCTTAAAGTAATGACATAGAAACATCTTAGAGGCAGTGTGTGACAATGATTTTTGAATCCATAATGCTAACCTCTTTGGTGTCAAGTTCAATTAGGGCTTTACAAATCGCATTGTTGTGAAGACTTCCTTTCTCTCCGATGTGTGGCATTTTATCAACTCTTTATGCCAGTTACAGTGGAGCGTCGCCAACTATGGCAGCTGATGGACGTTCTCCATTTTCCACTTCAGTCACTAAATAAAACCATGACAGATAGAGCATTCATCCATTTTGCTGCTGAGAGTTAGGCTTTATGCTGGGTTGTATCTCACTTGATTTTTGTGAAAACAAAAACAGTGGACCAAGAACTTTCAGACAGCGAGACGTTACTTTTAAGTTAGTCGCCCCCCCTAAAACTTATCTGACTACTTCTGAATGTTGTTATTCATTGTTGATTATATCTCAGTGCTTGACACTAGTATTTTTTAAGCTAATTTTTAAATGTATTTTTTTTTCTATTTACTTTACATATATACTAAAGGGACAATCATGTTCAAATGACTATATAATAATAATTGAAGTTAATTATTTTTTGATGTATTCATTTACAACTATATCTTAATGTGAATGTACAGAGAGAGGGGAGCCGAATTGAAGATAATTAGGTGAAGTAAATAACAATTAGTATTACACCAGGTTATCCCAGCTCTTTGGTGCCAAGACGACCTGGCAGTCAGATGGAAAATGAGGACACTGCAGAGATGTAGCTCTAGAAATACCCATTAAAAAAACAGCACTGTCTCCCACCATCAGAGCAGCCCAAGGGCATGTGTGCATGCATTTCTGTGCGTGTGTCTGTGTGTATAAATATGAATATTGATTGTATGCTTGTTGCGCTGTAAGTTATGTATTGTATTTCATGATGTGTTTGTGTCAGCAGTGATCCGAAGATCCAAAGCTGCATAAAAAATGTTCACTCAGCCTTACAGCTTCCGTTTTGTGAAAACCAAGTGTAAATTGGCCTGGAAATAAAAACCCTGAAGCTAAAGTTAATTCAATTAAAATATTAAAATCATTTTGTCTTTGTCCATTTAAAAATGAAAAAAAAGGATGTATATGACAGCTGTTCTTACTAGCAGAAGAGACAGTAATACAATTTTAATTCACACAAACTCATTTCAATTATAACAACACTATCCAACACTGATCTAAAAAGTCATTTTCTCATGCATGCTTTGATGATATAAAAAAGGTAATTTGATTTTCGAAATATATTTGCCTTCCTATTCATAACAAGTGAAACATGGGCGTTCACAGAAGCAGGCAATCTAATACAAATGACAGTTGGATACAAGACAATCTGGTTACTGGCTGAAAGGAACATACTGTTGGCATGTTGTGGCAGTCTTTTCTTCCTCAGCACTGATGTGTAAGATGGACAGAACATGTTACTGCTTTGGGCTGTCAAACCACAGGAATGCGTTAACCTAACCTTCATGATAATTTGGCTGAAATGATTTAAATTACTCCCCTATGTTTGAAAGCAGGGGCTAATATATGCCAAAGATAATTTCAAGTCCATGTAAGACCTTAGTCCACCACCTGTGTTGATGAGATTAGAGATGCAGGAATCAAAACTGACATTTATATTTCTTAACATTTTTACTTAACTTTTTACCACAGATGCTCAAAAGAGAAACATACAAATTTAAATTGTGGTTGGGTGACCTCTGTGAAAACAGACATATCATTCTTTCTATTATGCTTGGTCTTACCTGCATCCTCTTGCAACCATCATTATACAAGATTTCAACAGTTTCTCTAACTGGTTCCAGTGAATGCTGAATTGTGCATTTTCTGAAATGCTCATCTCAACATGGTAAACAAAATGCTACCAAATTTGACATTTAACAAGTGTTACATTAACTCTTTTTATGTTATTGGTTGATATGAAAAGATCTACGGCAACTCCCAAAGCCAGACAAGCCACTACCTGTAATAGTAGAGGTACTATGTTGTTTTATTATCAATAATAGCCAATCGATCAGTAACAGATTAGTTCCCTTGTGTCTCACCAGCTGTTAAAATTAGTATTCTGAAGTTGAAATTAAAACTCTGCTTTTGCCATGTTGTCATTATCAATTATTTACCAATAGTTGTTTTTAGTGAAGTAATAGTGAATAAGTTTGACAATATAGAACTATATATATATATGTTAATATCTCATCATCAACAGCAACAATGGCTGAGCACATTCTTGTCTCCTTTTCACCCAAAGTGAACAACAGAAACCAACTGAAAAATTTTCAGGCAGGCAAAAATATATTAAAATAGAACATTGATCAATGACTGAGTTTTTAACGTTGACTTCCTCCTTTTCAATTTTATCACGTGATGTTTCATTAGGAAATAGACAGCAACGGGCACACACTCATGCAGTCAACAGACAGAACAGATAGACAAGGAAAGGCAAACCAGCAGCAAGATGAGCAAGGTGGCTGATAAAATAGTCGTGCCCGATCAGGAAGTTTGACATTGGCAGTTTTACTGCAGGAGTGTGTGTGTGTGCGTGACACAGGCAGTCAGCAAAGAATTGAAGATTATTGTATGTGAAGTTATAAAGGATATCATAAAACCATTAACTCCCAGCAATGGTTTAAGCGTGGCTGCCAGCCAAATCGCATTTTACACTATATGTCCGTCTGAATCCCCTCCATTAATTTTGATATGCAAGGAACTCACAGGTAACCGATCAATCACAGCCAGTTACTGCTTGTGGGGCAGGTTTGATACAAATGCTGGCTGATAGTTAATACCAAGTAAAGAAAATGCCCAACACCGGTGGCATTTCTGCAAACAGGGGATGGACCCTGCCACATAAGTGGATTGAATACCCTGGATTGTATATCTATTTCAAAAGATGAGCAAAATGAGAAATTAAGGCTTTCAAAAAGGGAAAAAAAAAAAAAAAAAGATGTGTTCGGTGAACTTCTGATGGCATCTGGAAGCAGCATGTCTGCTTCAGTGCTACATCCCACATTCCATTACGATGAGTGGTGAAGGTCTAACTGATTGTTTCCACAGGCAAAGTTGGTTCTGAAGCCATTAGCACCCCCTGCAAATATGACCAGGTTTCAGTGGAACCACACCAATTCAGGTCTGATTGTTATGGGCGTGCCATACTAACTTCAACCTGCTCTGACTTTAGTGATATTGTTTATAACTCTGTTTAGATAAGGATACTGTTTTTAAAAAAAATAATAAAAATAGAAAACATAAATTGGTTAATCCATGTTAAATTAATCTAAATGGCGCATTTATATTGGTAACCATAAAATTTCACTTACTATCACAGGACTTTTGGAATTCCCTTGAGAATCTAATGTAACTCCACGAATTTCCCCTTGGGGATCAATAAAGTATTATTCATTCATTCAAATGTTTCATAACTCGAAATCAAATAAGTGGCTACTGACCACAACCTACACGATTAGGATAATGTACAACAGTAAAGATTACGTAATGTGGGACAATTAACTGACATGCAATCACAATCAACAATAACACCCCCCCCCAACACACACATGCAAGAACTGGACAATTACAGCAGCTCAGTGCAGGTGTGAGTGTAAAACACCTTTGCATAATATAGAACATGCCTAAAGGTAAAGTACCTACAGAGGGAAGCCAACTCATCAAACCACATTGGTTAATTACTGGACGACCTGATGGCATTCATTTTATCCGTGCCAAGGGCTATACTGCTGGCAAGCAGATAGACAGTGATTTGAACAGACCATTCCACAACTGTGTCAAGAGTACACCACGCACTTGACACAATTCCATAGCAGCACCAACTAAAATGCAAAGTAATCCACACACTGTAATATACTACTGGAAAAAATCCCTGAGGGGCAAATAAAGTTAAGATAAGCACAGTCAAGGTAATTTGTTAAAACATTTCATCCTATATTAACTGGTTATTTGTATTTACTGATGTATTTACAGTAGATTAAACTGTCTGTGGGTTTGCTTACCAAAGCAAACACCCTCCCTGTTGGAATAAACACAAAGAGAAGTACATAGATGCTCAGCTGCTTCTGAATGCAATGTGCATTTTAAATTGTGACTCATTAAATAGGAGACGACTGGTGATGAATGGACATATTCCTCACCTCTTTTAGCATTTAGACTGAATGAATCAGCTCTGAAAATAGTCTGTCTAAATATAGGCAAGGAGGCTAATTTCCATAAAACTGGGTTCAGAGGGAAAGCTTTCTTAGTAGATGCCCAGAGAGCAACTGCAGTGTGTTAAGCATATGCAACATGACAATATTTCCCTAAGACACATTATAAACCCTTCATTACATGTAACGTGATGTTGTAAGCCTTCATTGAAAATATGAATGTGGGAATTATTTGAGATGATCAGTTTTCAAATTCCATCTATTATACAATTAAAAGTACGCAGGAATATACAACCTGGGTGCTATAACATACCAATCCTTTATCCCTGTTACTAGCTGATTCTATGGTTGTGAAAATCCCATCTGAACTGAACTTGAAATTCCTCAATAAGTCAAATATAACAAGATGTGTATATCATACGACATTGCAGATAGAGTGCAAAGTTCCCACAACTTCATTGCAAGCAAGCCAGTCAACCAGGCCCAGACATCTGGCAATCTTGTACAAATTTATCTTTAAGACATTTTTTTGTCTGATAGGAGTAACAACTCATTTTCAAGGAAAATCTAATTGCCATCTGTTCAAAGTAAGACAGGTTAACCTCTGACACAAAACTTTGCTCAAGCTTCCTGAAGATGGACCGATCTTTAAGATGGGCTAATTAACCAGATATAGAACCACAAAATAAGTAACCTTTTCAATAATCTTTTCCAGACACAAAATATAACAAGATTTTTTCAATGTCTTTATTGCTTCTTTGTGAGTGATAAAATTGACCAGCACAAAAAAAAGATTACCTTTAATTTAAGCACATCACTTGTACCTTGACTTAAAATGCTACACTGATTAGAATGTGGTTTACAAAAGTAGGACAAAATGGGCCAACACCACAAACTACACTTTGATTCTGACATGTTTGTCACAATTAACACAGAAAATTTTGTAAAGTTGAAAAGGAGGAAACTTGCTCTGCTTTTTTGATTGCCAAATTCAATCTCATACGAACTATAATGGTGTACTTCCTTGTTTTGAGCTTCAAGTCTTGATCAAAAATCTACCCTCAGCTCAAGCCATTTTAACTGACATGGGCCAGACACACCCTCAGGTTCAACTACTAAATACGGATTTCTGTCCTCATTACTTTCAATAAGCATTTTGCTGGCATTAAATAGAGACCAATATGAAGAGGAAACCAGTCACTAACAACAAGAGCCCAAACAAAAATTCACTTCCTGTCTTTACATGTGTTCAGCTGCATGCTGTCTTTGTTGGGCCCAGCCTTGTTATACAGGAAAAGTGTGAATTGAAAAGACAAATAAGCCTTTGTTTCTCAGTCCTTACACAGAATATAATAAAGAGACAAAAAACCTCAGGTAAAATTGTTCATCAGGAGCTGAGAATACCATTGCCGCGGTCGTAGAAACCGTTGATTTCGCTGCATTCACCTGTGCTTCCCTTGCACACATACGGAAAACAACATTCTGCAGATGCAGTCTTGTCTGCTTTACACATATAAAAAGGACAAGAGTGTGTGCCATGGGGAGGGAACGGGGAGGTTGTTTTGGTGTGTCTGAAGGCTTGAGTGCTGATGCGGAATGGCAGCAAAGACAGACGGCAGGCCAGCTCCTCTCCAGCGCTGGGTTCAGAGCAGGGAGACAGACAGCACAGCAGGCCTCTGACAGAGCACGTTTTATCGGAGCGTCTGTTTGCTGGAATGTGCTGTGCTCTCTTCAGGCCAGAGGCTCATTCAAGCTGCACTTGTGGAGGTTTTAGGCTCACCTTTTAACATGCTAACATGAGCACCAAGTAGGATTTTTGTGAGATAAATAAATTCCTGACCCTAGCATTAGTGGAAAACATTAGTCATGTTGCAGCCCACAACGCAGCTGAGTGGTAATGAATCCAATCAGGTATTGATGTTGCTTAAGATAATGTGCAGCATGGGCTCTTTGTCTTCCTCCCTTTTCTGACAATGTGGACAGATGAGTACGTCTTGACAGGGATTTATTTTCGGCGATCATTTAGACGTCCATTAGATAAATTAGCTACTTGCCTAAAGCGCTGTGGCCCTGAAACAGACCACACCCACAGCTGTGGAGAAGTGACTTACAGACATGCTTCAACTCGTAGGTCTTTTATTACAAAGTTACACCCTAACGTTTGAGAAATTCCACTGTGCACACATTATGACCGGCCGAAAAGTTGGAAAACGTGAATTGCCTGCATCACTTTTGTTTTATGTCGCTATTTCCTGTCCGACTCGGTGACCTCAGGAAAGTGCAAATGGATACGATTGATGGGATTATCACCTCGGCCAAAGATTAGGCTGCTGCGTTTGACTCGATACGAATCGAAGCGACTCGATTATCTATCTCCGTCTGGGATTAACCGGGGTAGTTGGACACCGACACAAATCTGTCCACGCTGCGCTCGGAAGTGGTTCCACAAGAGAATACAGACGAACGGACTATATTCACCTATGTTCCTTAAAACTCCGAATTCGTTAAATAAACATGCATTTCTCAGGCAACGCTAAACCGCTTGGCTTTGATCAACTTTTCCGGGCGAAGTGTTAGCCAACGTTATCAGCCTTCCTCAAAGCAGCGGTGCCAGGCGGGCCCAGACCAGACTGGGCTGTCGTTCCCTAACACGTTATCAATGGCACAGCCTCACATTACACCAATATAAAAACGTGTAAATGCAATAATGGCTCTTTGGAGCCAGACACTATCAATAACATTAGACTTATTTTGAGCGATGCGGGCGTCGTGTTAGCTAGCGGCTAGCTTGACTAGCTAGCGAAATACCTGTGCTGATGGGGTGTGCAATTCATTCACAAAAAAAAAGAAAAAAAATGTGTAAGGTGTCGGTTTGTCGAAACCCAAAATTGTTTCTACTCGGACGAAATTCACAAATATGTGTAGGGCTACATTAAAACGAACAACAGGAACTGACAGGAAAAAAATATATTCTTACCTTGTCCAGACAATTCACTTTTTCCGTAGGGTAGACGACTAGCTTACATCTGCTACACAACGGATTCATGTTGGAGGAATGCTCTTCTAGCTAGTTAGCACGGGTTTTGCCGATGATACCGGTTGTACGTATACACTAAGGGGTTTTCACGTTAAAAAAAAGATAGCTACGGGATACGACGACAAGCTGCGGAACGTCACCGAAGTGATTGCTGGCAGCAAATCCAGGAGGTTGTTGTTGTCTTAGAGCCGCACAGCTGGCTGTCAGTCCGCTAACCAGACACGGAAATCGCGCTCCCGCCGTCCCCCCCTCCCTTCCTCCCCTCAAATGCTCGTCCCCGAGCAGAAAGGGCAGCCCGTGTGGGAGGTGCCCCTCTTTTTACTCGGATTATAATTTAACCTCACATCTGTAGATGACACGTATTAATCCGCGATTCCTGTAACCCCGGTATGGCTTAAAAATCCCCGCCTTGCAAAACGCAATCTCAGCTCTCCTTCAGATTAATCCACGAAGTTCGACCCTGGTCAATTTTCTACGTGTTTTCACGCTTCTCCGTCATTTTGCCAAGTCTTGAGAGGATTTATTTATTTATTTATGGCGGGACGAATGGGTTGCATGAAACAAGTGTTCCAGAATCACATTTTGCACATCTGCCACGTTCACTGTATTTTCTATTTGACGTTCACCTTGGTTAGGCTGACACCTGCTGACCGCGGAACAGCAGCGTTTCTGCCTCTCGCCAATAGACACCTGCGAACAAACGTAATTGTAAGAATAAAACGCTTAAGTACTTACCGAGAACCAACAAATACGTTTTTTAGTTTAATAATACAGGTTGGTTGCAGTCAGATGGATACATTTCTAAATAACAAGCAAGAAGAGATTCATGGACACCCAACACATTTTTTATGGAAGACAGAATTTGTCTGGTGGTTTTCTGTTGTCAAGATGTCAAGGGTTTCACATTAATTTCACAGGTCATGGTAGTTTTTTTTTGGGGGGGGGCAGTTTATTAATATAAAGTCATAAAGAAAGTAATTGCAACTAAAACAACATACATAATGTATAATCTGCTTCAATCTGCGGCTTAACTGCTGAACTGCTTTGAAACTCAAGGGTAATATGTGTAACTTTGAAACAAAATAGTGCTGGCTAAATCTAACTTGTAATGTAACTTTCTACGGACAACAATGTGTCGCTGCAGTGCAGGGAAGCTCAAATCAGTTTCTTCTTAATATTTAAACCTCCCCCAAGGCCTTTCGGTCACTAACACATCTCATGAGGATGGGCGAGGGTCGGAACTGTTAAAATGAGAGACTTCTGTCTTTACTTCCCCTTCTAAATAACAGAACTGTAGATTACTGTCCATGCTGCAGCCATGATACGGCCAACCAAATGTCCTGCAGGCTGCACACATACAGCGTGGTGTGAGTCAAATTTCAAAGTGACAAATTGTAAAATTGGCTTGGAACTGTAAATGTTTGGAGAAATCATTTCTATGCAAACATCAGGAGGATTCCATGTTTCTGGTCATGATCTCAACACGGCCCGGTTTCAACAATGCTGCCCTTATCGTGGCCCTCTCCTTCCACTTCTGTGTAGCCCGGCTGTTTCTTTTGAAACCTGAAGGAAGGCCAGTAGTTCTTGCGTCGCTAGGAGGAAACAAAGAAAGAAAGTTTGACAAGGAATTCTGTTAAGAATAAGTGTGGGCGTTGGTAGTAATGCTTGCTTACTTGGATAAGATATAGAGGTGATGCAGCCGGTTGGCAGTTTATGAAGAAGGCCACGAGTATCATGGCCAAGAGTAACACCAGAGCTGCTGCTATGCCAGCTATCACACCTGTGTTCACCCATCCATCATTCTTAGTGGAAGAATCTTTCTTCACATCTGCATGCAAGACAAAGGCACATTAAAAATTGCTTTATTAGGCTCAATTAGTCTCTAAATTACAATGCGGTTGTGTGAATGTAATACTGATGTTCCTAATAGCCCTACTACGGTAAATGAACCTTCCTCAGTATTTTTATATTTTGTTTTAGCAAAGCCTGACATCGGGTCAGGTTTTAAACAAAATCATACAAATAGAAAATTACCATCACTGAGGAACTAGCAATTCCCATCACTAAGCAAGGTCGTGCAGCCTTATTCCGCACAAATTTGCTAAGAACGCATTTATCAGTAACCATGTTGGACATCTCACTATTTTCTATTAATCTTATTTGACGGGGGTTAGTTTGTAATTATGGCTAAAACTGATTTTAGTTAAAAAAATTCTTATAAACAAAGAACATTGTTTATGTTGGACGTGCTAAGATTGGCCGGCTAGTCTGTATGCATGCAACGTTTCTCATGTCTCTCTGGCTTGTTTATTTGGGGATTTGGGGCATGAAAAGTGGGGGAACCCCCTCCCCTAGCAAGCCTGGGCCAGATGGATGAAAATTTTAATGACATGACACATGTGGTGTTGCTCTTGAAAAATTAAGCCTTAACTCTGGAATACAGTGACCCCATGTCCAGAAGGGCTGCTAAAGTAAACAAAAATGCTAAGTTAGCCTTTAAAAACCTCTCTAGCTCACCATTGCCTGTCTTGAGTGCATGACATTTTACATTTTCTGAAAATTGAGAGAAATATGGGAATTTCCATGTTTGAGGAAATGTACATATTTTCATTAAGTGTCCAAATTTTCCAGTCTTGAAACGTTAGTCAAAATTCTTTTTTTATGCTACGCCAGTATTGTTGATTTTCCAATGTTGGGACAAGAGAATGAGTCATCTTTACCATCATGCTTGCAGACGTTTTGCAGCGTGGGAATGGAGGTCACGTCCTCAGTCTCGGGTGTAATAGAGCTGTCACTCCTAGAGTAATCCTCACAGGCTGCACCTTTGCTCTAGAAGCATATGAACTTGCATTTTGACATGCATAAATGCATAAAAATAAAACAACATTTGTCAATTCTTGACAGACAATACCTCTTCTGCACAGCCATAGTCCAGCCACTCCTGTCTGTGCCGGTCCATCCCATCCGAACACCTGAAATATATGCAGTACACATGAATGTGGTTTAGGACTACACGAAACAAGTAGTGAGTACTGCTCACCTCTGGAGTACATTACACCAACTACAGCCAGAGGTTTGGTTGGATGACAGGCAGAGCTCACAGCTGTCGTGTTGCAAGCACGCTGAACAGAGAGGAAGCAAGAAATTATAGTCGGTTATACTCAAAATATTTTCAGTACTGATGGAGATATAGGTGCGGATGTCTTACTGGGCAGTGCAGTGAACTCAACAGCAGAGTAGTTGGTTATCTTTTTAGTGTCTAACTCGATACGGTGGTACTCATAAATTGTCTGACGTCGTACATCTGTATGGGGGATATGATATTTAACCAATGGGTTAAATATCATGATAAATAAGAAATCTGAGAAAACAAGACGGAAACAATTTCCAACCTGGCAACTGGGGGGATGGAGCAACCACCATAAAGGCATCAGACAAACCAGCCTTCACCGGATGTTCAGCTGAAGTAATTGCATCCAATGACAGAGGCATCTGGAAAGAAACAGAAATACCAATGCATGACACAAGATGGAGAGCAATGTGTATGAGAATGACAAAACGAATAGGTGCGCCTCACATCTCTGTAACTAAATACGATGTTTCCTGTTTTATATAGGGCTGCCTGAAAGGTGAAGGCCCCCTCCGACTCTTTGCCTGGGATTCTGACCCGCTCCCACTGGACCACAAACACCTCCCCTGAAGACAGTGAATGTGATGCAGGGTGTGAAATAAAAACAGACATTTAAAGGATTATAGGACATGTTAAAAACAAATGGAATCATACCAGTATCCATATATTGCACTGTGGAATCTTTGGAGTAGCTTGGGTCAAAATTACCCATTAGAGGGGCAATATACTGTGTTGTGGTCAGCATACGGTGACTGAGGTCCCCTGTGAAGATGAACCCTGAAGGTGGGTAGATGGATAAATATGTAAGACTTGTGGCAAAACAGATATCCGCAGCTCTTCTCCAAGAAAAGGTCACTTCAAGCATCTGTTACCAAATCAAAATGTACCTCCTGTTGCTATGGTAATCTGCCTCAAGTTGTGTCCGTAAAAAGGAAAGTCAAACGTCAGGGCAACCAGCTGCAAAGAGAGAAAAAAAAAGATGAGGAAGGGAGCTGTAGCTATATAGTTATATTACTTGTGACTCAACAATACAGCACAGAACCAAGAAGATTAAACAGTCTGCTGACATAATGCTCTTTCAAGCCATGCTAAAATACAAATCATCTCCCAACAAAGGAGAGTGGGACAGAGCAATTTTGAATTGTAATTTGGCATCATAAAGAAGATAAAAAGTGCCTTTCCATATGAGTGAAGAATCAGCCTTAATCTCTATGTAGGGACAGGATTTACCAGAACACAATTTGCCCTTCTGATTTTAAATCCAGCATAATGGTTGGTAGATTTTCAAGAGTGTCTGTGGGTTTGCCAGTTTGTTCACCAGACTTTGCAAAAACTCCAAGGCTGATTATAGTGGAGGTTTGAAGCACCGGTCAAGGAGGAGTTCGCCTAAATTTGAGCAAGCTCTGTTAGAAATAGTGAGAATCTCTTTCTTTGGTATTGACTTTGGAGGGGACACATCTAAAAGCCCTTCTTTTATGCTGGATTATGCAAAGGCCAGGTAAATTTTCATGAAGCTTTGTAGAGAATGGGGCGAAGACAGAAACCAGTAAATGTTTTATCCTGATGCCAACAGTTTAATTAATTCTGCAGGATACACTTAATGAGCATGGAGACATGAGCTCCACAGAGTTCACATCTATTTAGGTATATTATTAACCTTGCACACGCATTAGATTGTACCCAGACTTGAACGAGGGACTTCCCGACCAGGAAAACTAGTGCTCTGTCACCTAGCTGTATTGAGCCAGGCGGCGGCGGGGGGGGGCATAACTTTGTCTTACATTGATTCGTTGTATCTTTGCAGAACAACACATTTCCACATTGCTCAATTTACAGTGTGATGCAACTATTTGGCAATCTAGTTCTGTTCTAGTTCGTGCAAATTTGGCTATGTAGAAGTTCACCAAGGTAACGGGGATTCAACGTGGCAAAACAAACTGGATATGTACTAAAATGGACAAAACCTATTTTAATTATCACTTTCATGATCAACAAGTTCAGCAAGACCTTGCTGGATGCCTTGTAATGGATATTTGTACGAATCCACTTTTAGTATCATAAAACACTTAATAAATGTATCTTCCATAATTGTTCAATCTCTAAAAGCTATTTCATTATTATCACATCATGTGATAAAGGCAGATTGTAGAACAGAACAGGTCGAGACCCGGCAGGTGTCAATAGTATCTGAAAGACCTGTGGCTCCCTTCACTTGAACCGTTTACTGTCTCACATAATGTGACCCCAGTCTCTGATTTACTTTTCCCTCCCACTTTCCTCCAAACATATTGCTGAGGACGGAATATCAACTGGACTTCCTCTTTGCTTTCCTCCTCTTCTCTGATCTCAGTTGAGGTTACTTTGACATGATTCATGTTCTTTCAGTATCTCCATCATAAGATAAGATAAGATAAGATAAGATAAGATAAGATAAGATAAGATAAGATAAGATAAGATAAGATAAGATAAGATAAGATAAGATAAGATAAGATAAGATAAGATAAGATAAGATTTTATTGATGCCCATAGGGGAAATTCGGGTGTTGCAGCAGCAACATTAGAGGGAAAAGAAAAAAAACAAACAAACAAAAAAAAAAACATATATGTGAAGAAAGATTTGCCTGATGTCTTATGTGACGTAATTCCTGAGCAACTGTGCGACCAACCCTTTGTCATGCGTATATGAGTCACATACAGTGTAAACATCTGTTCCGGTAAAAGTTCTTTGTACACAATAAAAGAGACGAGATGATGTTGTCTGTACATTCAAACATAAAGATATAAATATCAGTGACAATATTTGTCGTAAATGTTTATCTGAGGGATCCGATTTGAGGGGGGGGCTATTAATGGTTCTTTCATTTCCCCAGTTCTAACCATTCCTGCTGCACCATAGAAATTATAGCATGCATTCCATTTTTTCGGATTAAATTACAATAACGGGGTACTTCACTCTGTGAGACTCACTGAGGCCTGCTTGTACGAATTTGACAAAATGCCATGGACTCGAACTTGACCGTGCCGGGCGTCACTCATGTCGAACCATAGATCCCGTGTGCGTTGGTCCTCGGGCCCGGAAATACGCCATGTGTAATATTTGCTAGAATCCTCCTTCCACACAGAAAAATAAACAAACAAACAAACCAAAAAGACAGATAACTTTTTTTAACAATACATCTGTTTTCATAGGTCACAATGGAACAGAGGGTTTAGTTAATCCATATGTTCACATGTGGTTCTCCAAGAGAGTGGAAAGAGGTACATTAACCTTTCCGAAAGAGGGCAGTGTTTAACTCCAACGAAAACAAAGCGAAATCATAAAACATAATAAGTGAAGCAAACCATTCGTCATGTGAAAACACAGTGGTGCAGGACTCACCGCTACACGTGTCATGTTGTCTGGCAAGATGTCAATAGCTAGTCCTCCACCCAAAGCTGCTCTGTTTTTTCTAGAATGGCCTGAAGATGACCTATGGGCTCTGTGATCCTCTGGTTCCATCCTTGTACCTCTAGCTGAATCCTCAATTTGCTCTGTTTTGGAGCTCACACTGTATTCTGTCCAAAACAATTAATAATGGGTTAGTATGTTATGCCAATCATCTTGTATACATTTAATGACAAGCATCAAGCTATGTAGTTGTCTAAAATCTCAGTATTCGTATTCTCCCTTTTCAAAATGTCTCAAACAACAGCCCAACATTTCAAATCCTAGTTTTATGTTAACTGTTAAAAATGATCTTCTCAGTTGTGGTTAAGTCTCCCAGAGATATTTGGAATTACAGCTTTCCTTTGAAATGGCCAAACTTTGCCTTGTCATTGTTGACTGATAAAAATAAATGCTACTCTTAATTGTGATTTATGACAAACTATCAAAGACTTCAAACATTGTAAACCTTATTTTGTGAGTTGCCTGGGGTAGGTAAAATTTTGGGTGTCTTGAGTGATGACTTCTTCCTTTAACGCCTTCTGCACTATGCTGGGAGTTTCTTTTCACACCAAACTGTGCTGTTCTTTGGAGACCGGGGCTTGGATGTTAACTTGAAGACATTTGGGGAGCTGAAATAAGCTCCTAAAAGTAACTTCTTTTGAAAGTGACAAAAAATGCCTTCATTTTAGTTTGAAAAAACTTGAACTGGCATATCTAAGGGATCATTCTATTGCTATTGAAGTAATTTGGAATAGCTGCAAGATGATACCCTACTGGGGATTATAATGCTTAGTTGTATTTTTACAAAGAGCTATTATTGAAGCCTAAGTCTTTAGGCAGCAATGTGAGAAGCTGCACTGTTAATGTCAAACTTTGAAAATATTTGGAAATTTATCAAATTCGTGTTTTAAATCACTAATATCCACAACCCACCATCCTTTAACAGATTTATATACATTGATCATTCAGTGGTTATGAGGCAGGTAAGATCTATTGTAAGATTGGTATTATTTATCCTTCTGATTCTACCTGATGCATTATTAAGGGGATGTTTTGTGAAATAGATTCCTAGCATGTAATGAAATCATAAATGCCAAAGAGTGCATTGGTCTTGCATTGGAGTTTTGTCTTGAAATTAAATGATCGTTTTGTCTTTATGAAAGACGAAGGATGTCAGGAATTGGTCGCTTTACGGCGCCTTTGCGTACCAATCGGATTTGGTGGCGGCGTATATAGGATATTACGGTTGAATTTGTTGCGGCCTTTTTGGTGCCATTACGGGATACACTTGTAACGTCATGCCGCCTATATAAACCCATGCCGAACGTCATTGAACTGGCGGTGTGTTTGACCTAACCCTAATTACAATTTTGCCTCCTGTACTTATCGCTTTCTGTTTTCGGCTTTCAGATAGCTACAGGAGGTTTCCGAAGTAAGGCCGGGAACGTGAACGAACGTAAGAGAAAAAAGCCGGTGGCGATGAACACCCGCCGTTTCAGTTTCCCGTCGGAGATACCGTGCATGTACCCCCGTGGTCGGCCCGGCTGCCGCGAAGAGTTGGTCTCTGTCGCACCGGTGTCTTTGTCGGGCCTTAAAAAAAAACAACTGAGCAGAGTAATTTGAGCAGGTCGATTCTGCCTGACCTCTCCGTGGTCTGGCTGAGATGGCCGAGCTCATACATTTAACAAAGCTCTCAACCTGAAAACCATGTTTGTTTGTGTAATGTTGGTATTTAAACAGGGTATCATGCTAACCCGTTTCTACACTTAATTTAGAATGAACGGCGCCACTCCTGGTTGGCAGGGGTACTGCATTGCTGCGGTGCCCGTCATCTATTAAGGCTCATTTGATTAAAATATGCAGTATTTTCGTTGGAATTCACGTTGAGAAAATATGGATGTATTTAAGCTGTTAATGTTTTTCACAATAACAGGAGCGTTGACTCAAAAAGCATTCGCCCGGAGAGTCAGAAAAACCTGACAGCAAGCAATCCACGTGGTTGATGTTAAAGTTGGTGCTACTGGCAAAACTAGCATTCATGGCTACCAGCAGGGACTCGCCCCCTTCAAGCCCCAGGAATGTTTCCCGTAAAGCTGCAAGAACATCCACGGAAAGTCAAAAGTTTAAACGTCACCTGATGTCAAATAAATCCGTTTTCGACAACCACCTCAGCGAACGACTTTTTGTGTCTTTTGTCTCCGCGAACCAAATATGTTCAGTAAACTCCAGTAGCTATTTTTTTTTTCATCAAACTAGAATGAAGACGTTAAATCCCACGCAGTCTAAAAATCCTTGGCGTTTTCCAACTTTTTAGTACATTGACTCAATTTTGTTAGTTTGCTCAAAATGTGGTTAAGTAGCTATCGTTTTACTAATCCACTTTAGCTAAATCCCTTATCCCTGTTCAGCACAGAAAAAAAATTGCAAAGCTTTCTGAGTATTAGTCACAGAGTTAACTTGCACTACCATCAGTGGGTCAATTTTTACAACGATAACTGAAGTTCTCTAATTCTGACCTTCAACACCCCCTCAATACACATGGCTTCATTTGAATTCTGAAAAAAACGATACCTGGTGTGTGACCAAGTTTAGATATAAACTCTTGACACAGGAAAAAGTGCCATTGAAATTGGCTATTGTCAAGATTGCGACAAGTCCATTGTTTTCAGAGGTTTTACTATTGCGTGTTCACTTCTTGCATGCATACATATCTCCTTTCTAACATTTGATCGCTTGTGACAAACTGACTGCAACATCATCCCCTCTACGTCGTTGATTTGCACATGTTTAGTGATGTAAGAACAGGGAGAGCCCAGTGAGTGCAGACCACTGCCAAAAAACTGAAAAACAGGGAAACATATCTAATTATATTATATCTTGAGTAATTTCATTTGGCCACATTGTCAAATGTGTTTGAACAAGTTCATGCCAGTATCCACCCTGGCGCAGTGAAATGCCTGCTGATACTGGTTTCATGCCTGCATTTCTGCCCGTGGTCTGGGAAAGAAGTATGGGACTGCTGATCACTCAGTCCTTTACCAAATCCTTGGGGTGTAAACTGCTAGGGACTTATGATGAGATCTCCTTCAAACATCCCGCTGTGTTCTCACACTTGCAATCCCGTGGGCATCTAAACTTCACAACAGTTTAATATAAACACAGATGGCTTGACCTGGTTCGTTATTTGATTCATTATCTCCCGATTTTTGACTCGCTGCCTTTGTGCCAGTTCATTTCCTGATCTTAGATGTGTGATTGTTAAGCGCTGGATCTGGTCTGTTCTGGGTCCATGAGTCAAGAGAAGAAACTATGTGAACAAACTTGTTGAGGTCTGCAGTGCAAGCAGATTAAACAGTCGGGTTTATGAAAGCTGGGAAGGACGCACATGTTGAAAATGAGGTTTTGGCTTATAGCATGAGTCCAAGCCCTCTGTCCCACAGCTAGAGGTATTGACATCTTTGACAGATAACCAAGAAGGTGAGACAGGAGTCAGGGTGTCTTTTTCACCACACTGAAAAAAAATTCCAATTACAAGATGAATGATAAAGTGCACTGCACTCATGAACCCTGGAACTGTTTAGTATCAATAATCATTATTGCTAATTTTGTAAACATAATGTGACATTATTTAGAAAAAAATAGACAATTTTTACTTGTTGTTATGAAAAAATGACCTCATTCACAGCATGAACGATAAGGCTCCAAAGGTCCTTTGCTGATGAAACAGTACAGTGCAACAATATACTGATATTGATTTCTATATTTTTTGTAAAATTGTGTTTATTGAGATCCTTTAATTTATTTTTAAGACACTAGTTTTCATTTTACTCCCTGCATGTGTGAGTTTTTTGTAAAGGTTAAAGTTCATTAAGTTTTGTGTACAAGTTGCTTGAAATAAATGTCCCATCTTAATGTGGAGCATTGAAGTGAATTAAAAAAAGTCCTGCGTAAAAAAAATAAATACTGAACTTAAAATTGTTAGAATGCAAGAATCTTACAGGAAAGTCTGGTCTGGTCTATCTCTGTGAAATTTCTGCTTATCTGTGAACACTAATCATGCAGCACGTTGACTCCACCTTAAATGTAGTGTTACATAGAGTCATCAGATGACTGATTGGTCTGAACTTGATAAGTGAAAAAAGAAAAATGAAAACAAACAACGGAATACATCTGTTTCCCAGTCACTAGCCATTTTCAACTCTTAGAGTATCAGTTAAATATCAGATCATTTGATGATTGATCAAAGAGAGAACGTCCACGAGGTTTACAGAGAAGACTTAAGATTTGTTGGAGTTGCTAATGACACACAGACACTGTTGTGGGAGAAGCCAGAGAAATGGGAAATCACTTGATCTCATCTCTATCATTGTAATGCAAGTTAAAAGCTTATTTTATTTCTCAGTGTGTGAAATGTTCATCTTAAAAGTAACCGCTGAATTTCGTTAAATTAAATCAATACAAATATATTACTTCCCTGAGCAGCATAAAATGAAAATACTTCTTAAGTGCATTACTGTTTATCATTATAATTGGTCATTTTCAAGATTTTGCCGACTTTGGAATCTGCTTTGGGAAACTTATGTGAGCGTGTACTTTTTACAACATGAAAATACTTCTCTGTTCAGAGTCCTTTTTTTCTCTCTGCACAATAGCAAGAAATTTGATTTTACTGCTGTGGAGATTAGGAAATCCCAAGGTTTAAAATTAATAATCACCCAAATCACTTAATGTTAAGTGTTGTTGTTGTTTTTTTTAAACTGTATTCCAAAACATAAATAAATAAAAATACGTACTCCTTCTTGTGCACCTTCATTTTTAACCCTTCATCTAAAAAAATTGATATGATTATGTAATAAGTTGCACAATGTTGTATGTCTTCATTAGAGGCACATTGACAATGATGCAATCTTTATTTCAGTGTGCATGACTTGCCCCCACAAAAATTCCAGTGGGAAAGGATTGCGACAATGAATCAATATGAAAATGAGCCCTGATTACTTTTGTGTGTTTTGTCTGTTTTAGAGGAAAAAGGGGAATAGGGTGGCGGCTAACTCAGGCGAAGATAATGGTTTCTTTTGGTGACTTTAAGTCAAGAAACAGAATTTGGGTATAAAAATGCCTGTTCTGAAAACTTGGAAGAAGGTTGGTGATACACTGACAGTGAAACTAGTCTGAATAAAACACACAATTCTGTTAAGACCAAAGCGTAGGATTAACAAAAGGTTGAGGTAAAACAGGACCCGTTCCGTCAAATGAGCGGGCAGATGTTTTGGAGCTAAAGATTGACCTCTGCAGACGCTTTTAGGAGCGACAAAACCACAACGTTTAGCTGCTTTCTCCTGCGAGCGGTCAGCGGACAGAGAGGACACACCCTTCCTGAGCCGAGGCCTGGCAGAGCAGACACTCTCTTCTCAGCATCATACACCACAAATGTTAAACTGTCTGACTTACAAACGACCAATTTGGAATAACTGCTTTTCACTGTTAGTGAGGTGCTAACATTAACAACTGAGAGTGGTGTGCCTCTGAGAGGTACCTCACCACTGAAATACTATAAACATTTTTGCGTTGTACAAGTAGCATACATTTTAGAAGTACTTGTGTTTTGCAAATGAGCCCAAGATTACAGCTGTAGTTTTCCAATTATAGTTCAAGTGGAGGCCTTCAGTGATAAAGGAATTCATAACATCCCCCAGAAACTGAAACAATTATATTTTAATATGAAACTATGAAGACGTGTCACGTTCCAATTTTGGTCAAGTATTGAAAAGAAAACAGTGCTGTATTATTTTTCTTCTGTTATGGTGAAACTAAACCTCTGCATAGGACAGGCAAACACATAATTCCTGCATCTCATTGCCTGATAAGAAAAATGAACAAAGTTGACACAGTTCAAGGCCGAACCGCTTCCAGAGTGGATGCTGTTCCAAGTTACATCATAATTCAAAGTTGTTCAGATGTTGGCGAAGAATGTTTTCTCTCCTGACACTTTATCTTTCCCTAAACAAAAGGGTGCTTTGATATCGCAATTCAAATGGCACATGAATCTTACAAAATAAGAGTCAACGTCAGAACCTCAGACAATAAAGGATCCGTCATTCAGTCCTGAATTGTTTTTTTCAAATTTGAATTTCATGCTTTAAGCTCTGCAATTTTCATGCAATTTGTTTTTCAACTGGACAGAATGACAGGAGGCCAATTACCAGGGTCACGGCGGGGCACATTTTAAGTTTGAGGGAGTGTGTTCTCACAGTCTGATCCAGATGGTGTACATGACTCTCTGAGGACCAGAGACTAAACACTGTATAAGGTGGACTGACAAGGCAGATAAAAGCAAATTAGGACGCTGAAAAGGTGTGTAAGCAAGGCTGGTGCAATCAGATGATCCTTCCAGTCTTGAGCTGATATTTGCAACGCTGTTCTTCATCTGCAAACGATAAAATATCAATCACTCTCTTCTATCACCCTTCGGCGAGGTTCAGGCCCCACTGTGTATTTCTTAATAAAAATGGACGGATGACGCGAATGAACAGGCTAATACGGTTTCACTTCCCTTTCCCATACTGCTTTCAATTATTTAAAAAAAATGTAAGCAACTGATCGCGTTGTACTTTCTCCTGAAAGTGTGTGCCAGACACCACCAGGGAGGCAGAAAAACAGAATCAAAATCTAATTTTAAATCTAAGACAGCCTGTTTGCGGCTTGTTGTTTAGACTCAGTCGCATTCTTGTGGAATATGGTATTTTTATTGTATACTTTTTTTGGTAAAGTAGGTCACTCAATTGTGTGCGTAAAGAGGAGAAAAAAGGCATGACATGCACATTTGCTGCTCCATGAGGATTTGTCTTTAAGTTCTGTGGTTTGAAGCAAGTTAAAATAGAAGCAGTACTGTAAATGTTAATGAAAGTGGCAACCGACAGCAATTTTACTTTCACTTATTTCACTGTAAACGCTGATCACATTTGCGACTGTTACTTATCATAGACGATGTTTGCTTCCCAGGCCTTGCTTCCCCTTTGCAATTTTATCTGATGAATTTTTTTGAGTTCAAAAAATAAACTAAAAGTTTAAATTAAGTTCATAATATAAAAGAAAGCAGGGTGGAAGGAAAACTGTAATAGATGACATTTGGTGAAGGTGAGGTTTACTTAGCTGCCTTTCAAAAAAGGTAACTGGCTTATCTGAGGTTGGACAATGGCTTGAGCTGAGATATTTCCTGATTTATTACTTGTGGGTTTGTTGTAATATCCATTAAAAAAAAACACACACACAGAACATAATCAACAATACCCAATAAAGGTGGGTTTAAACCCTGCCTCTAGCATCTAGATAAAATAAAACAGCCTCAAAGATAAGATTATCACGCCAATCCAAAATATTATCAAGATTATCAAGATTTTCTCAATGTTACGGTTTCAGTGCCGGGTGAGAGAACGCATTAGAGGAAAATGTAAAACAAAAAAAGGTCGATACATTTTTGTACAAAAATGTTTGACTTAGGGTAAAGTACTGACAAATGTTTGCAGTCGCAGCATTACTCTGATGGTTTCTGACAGGGGAGTGGAGGATTTCTGTCACTAACTCATTAGCTTAATTTACATATTGCCATTAAAACCCTGCCTGTTGTTAAGGAGCAAAACTTTTACAACCAAGTTTGGCGTCATGGATTTTTACAGAAATATTCTTCCTTATACTCATTCAGATAGAGAATAAAACTAAGGCAACACAGATGTTTACCCTCACAATGGCGCCGAACAATCAACCCACACACGTCAACAAATGACACAATGTTCGATTCCTTCAATAACTAAGAACAAAAACAAGCAGCGGTAAACATGAAGCTCTGTTTTTAAAAACACATCAGGGGCATCTATGGCAAGCCTGAGGTCATCACAAATCCCAATTTTTGCTCACTGGAGGTGTTTAGATTTGAGCATCCAAAACTCAATTTTAAAGCTAATTAAATTAAATTAAATCCACTCACACATGACATTGTCCCCACCGCCATCATCATCATCTTCATGGTTTCTTTTTGCAACAACTGCCTGCACATAGGCTGAGCCGGCTCTTCCCAGCTCACATATTTCAGGCTGACATTAATTAGCGATGATGCTAGAGGTCCAACACTTGCAGGACTTAGTTTGTTGCTGTGAGATTAAACTGACTGGTAGAACAGATGAAGTTCACAATTCTGTGTCATTTTTATTATGATGAAGTACAGTTTGCGTCAAAATTTTTGGCAACATCCACATCTGTGTCAAGACTCATGGGACCCTGGTCAACGTATTCTCAGGAGACAGCTCAGGAAAAATACAACAGTGCAGAATCTGTGCATTTTGCCTAAGTCAAGGATCAGCTAACATCAATAAGGGTTCACCTCTGGTAGGACTGTGGTTCGAGAAGATAATCTGGATACAGCGTTGGAGAGGGGGCCTACATTAATCTCTGAAAAGTGACTAAATGATGTATCATAGGATTAAAAGCTGAAACTCTGTGAGAGACTTTGTCTGCTTACATTTGGTTTAGCACTTAGCAATAGCATAAAATACAATTCAATAGCATTAAAAATAACAAAAAACAAAAGAAATCTACATGGAAATGCATGGAGACGGGAGCCTGGTCAGCAGGGGAGAATATGGTTGCTTGCTGAGAAACACCGTCTCACTTTTAAATATCCTAAGTAATTATTCAAGCCTAGAAAACACTTCTAGTGAATGGAATTATATATTTCTGTTCATACATTTTTGGATTTAAATTGGCCCCTACACCATGGAGGGCATTGCTCCTCTCCAAACACACACCAATTGGTTTATTCTTACATTTAAAGAGATTCCATTTTAAAGACCTCATTTAAAAAGGTTAAAAGTGAAGAGAAAAGTTTTTTTTTTGGCCAGAAAACCATGAAAAAATGACACGAGATGGAGCAGGACAAAAATATAGACAATTAACATACAGAAAACAAAATATACTGTGTTTAACAATAATTTAAAAAGGTGAAACTTAAACACAAGACAAGAAGGAATTAGTTACTTTCTGCCTCAATTGATAAATGCATTACACTCCCCCTTAATTATCTTTACACAAGTTAAGATACCACATTCATGTCTTTTTTTATCAGTATTATACCACCAAGACTTACATTTCTTTGGAAAACTACATTTCCTTAACTTTTTTTTGTTTTATCACAAATTCTCAAAGAATCCTGGACCGCATTCAACTTAACATCTTGAAGTAAAATTGACTTCTCACAGGAAAAATTCAGTATTGAAAATTATTAACTTATGCCTTCATAGCACTTCCTTGGGTGGTTGGAAGTCTCTCAGGAAAACAGATGAAAACAAAAAAAAGCTTTTTTACTGCAGTGCCAATAAATGTAATGCAATTAAGAAGCACTGGAAAGCTGAGTAAGCCTGATACTTAAAATAAAAGTTCCAAGATTTGGAAAAGTGGGTACAAGGTTCTGGAAACCATTCAGTGAAACATCTGCATGCAAATCTTAATTGGGCAGAGTGCGAAAACTCGGAATCCAAGGTTCAGATGTGACGGAAAAATAGAAAAAGCAGGATATGATGGGACAGAGGGGAGATGGGGAGATGCTGGAAGGCAGTCAGAACAAAGAGGATGACACAGCTCACCTGTCATCTGCTGGACCCCAACTCTTGCCAGCTCTGCTTGGAAGAGACAAAGGGACAGCATCACCAAACCGAGACACATTTTAAACACCAAAAGGTGGAAAGAAAAAACAAACAAACAAAAAGAAATTAAAAAAACAGCCGTGTCTCCCCGCTCCTTTTGTCTTCTTCCCCTTTTCTCCGTAAAAGCAGTGCTCTCTGAATCTCTCTTGCACCAGCCAGAGAATCCTGCTCACACACACCACCCTGTTTCTAACTACACCCTCTCTCTCCTCCCCACTCCTCTGTCTCCATGGTGATCACAAAGACACACAGATCAGCTGGTGAGACATAGGAGCCCACGGAGTCTGGCGATGCCATTGCCAAACAGCCTGGGCATCGAGTTGTGCTCTCTATTTTCTTAAATGTACAATTTACTCCTCCTCTGGGGATTTTGGTTTCTAAAAATTAAATCCTCTGTTTCCCATCATTCCAAGTGACAGTGAGACTGCGGGAGGTTTGCAGGACATGAATTGTGTGGTTCCACCCTCAGCCAGACACAGCTGGAGGAATAGAGAGAAAGTGGCATTGAGTATTGGGGATCATCCTCAAGATAACCAGGCCTGGTTCTGCTGTATTTTGTTTCCATTCAAACAACAGCAATGCTTGTATCAGAAACAGAGGCAAGTGGTGTCATTGCAGTTAAATTGCCCAGCAGTTGTTTGTGATCCTTACTTTAATGGGGTCTATTGATTTCATGTCACCGTGGGATTGTGAGAAACGTCTTCTCAATTCCTTTGTAAGTCCAGCACATGCGGAGAAATTGACAATATAGCTGACTTTGACTTTGACTATTGAATGAAAATGATAGAAGTCCTGCTTTACAAGTGCCGTGGTGGACTCCAGCATCTCGCTGAGCGGCTGCTTTCATCACCCCTGCTCGCTCCTAGAGCAAACAGGGAATCCTTGGCAGAGAAAATGGCAGCTGAGGATTTGCTGGACTCACAGCTGGAAAAGCAATCATTCCCCGTAATTCAGACCATAAACACTTACAGTGTCACAGCTGCCGGCGCAAACTCTAAGGCAAAAAGGATGTGCTTGAAACTTGCAAATAAGTAACAGGCATCAACTGCTTTCAAGTTTGTCATGTTTGCTGTTTTCTGATGACATAGTTCAAGCAGTTCGGTATTATTTACCTCATATTCCCAATGCATAAATTATATTTTTTATGATTGTCATACCGAGTAGTTATGTTTTGCAGAGTCCCTATGTTCTTCATCTTGCCTTTGCCGAAATTTAGCGAATACTTTAGCTAAAGTTCCGACATTAGAAGTTTCTTTAGTTCAAGTTTAATTGAGGCAGTCAATTGTCTTTGTGCTTCTTGAGAACAAGAAGCCAAAGACAGGGATGTTTTCAGACAGTACTAATTCCTTTAAAGCCAAGTCTGAGGGGGGAAACCCGAGGCCTCCTCCTGCAAGAACATGGAGGACTGAGTTTATTTTGAATTAGGAGACATCTTATGCTCGACTATTTGGTTTAGAAACACAGGAAAAGACTTGACTGAATTATATTTTCGACAAAAAAGGCAGGCACAGACACACATAGGCACACATAATAGCGACAAAGGAATACGAAACATTTAATCCATGACTTTCTGGATAGTTCTCCCTCTGACTTCCTGGGAGCTCTCATACAGGATATTCCCCAGCTCGATACATTGCGTTCCGATGGAACCTGTTGAACGGTACCAACTTGTACATATTTTCGTAAATATGGAGATAAACGGCTGGAATCACTTCACTTCGTTTAAACCAGTGAACATATTTAGGTGTAAGTGTGCTTTTTGTTTTCGAAGCTTGTATTTGCGTTTCGCTCAGGTGACAGAGAATGAACACAAACGGAATTTTGCGCCATCGCGTGGTTTTAGTACAAAGTATATTCCTCTCGCGTCGAAGCAGTTTTCACGGGGGTATAGCTCAGTGGTAGAGCATTTGACTGCAGATCAAGAGGTCTCCGGTTCAAATCCGGATGCCCCCTTAGTTGTCAGGATTTCAATTTTATGAGCTTGAGTAAACGTTTTTTTAAAAAGCTAAAAATATAATTTTAAACAAACGAATATACCATGGCATAGAAAAATGACATTATATATTTTTGAAACAAAGTGACTGTGAAAGCTAAGGACTTTCGAACATGAGAAACCTATCATGTACAACATTCATGCTAATGCAGTTTCTTGTGCTTTTTTTCTTCTTTTAAAAGGTCAAAAATACTAACATGATTCTATCAGCAACTCAACATTTATATAAAATATTAATAAAGGTGGAAAGTGCAAAAAAAATCTGCCTTTGGGGCATATCTCACCTTTTAATTCATGATATTCTTCAGCTTTATGAAATAAAACAAATTTGTTTAGGATTCTGTATAAAAACATAAAAAAATAAACATATTGTTTTAAAGTATTGCCACAAAACAGCCTAAGCGACACCAAAAAGTGCTGACCTTGCAGTTGTCAATCATTCCATGTTTACCATCAATAATTCTTTTTACTACACTGCCAGTGATAACATATTTGTTTGATTTACATTATACATTCAAGCTGACCAACACACACACACACACACGTTTCATCTGTAGCAAATTATCTATTCCATTCCGATCTGATCCGAGTTTCTCAAGTATGTAGGAATACTGTTCCCACAGGAGTTCCGCTTTGTGTATCAGTTCTTGAAACTTTTACGCAAAGACGAAATGACACAATCACTTACTAAGTTAATTTTTATTTTAAAAATGTACAAGAAAAGGTAAATATAGCGCATCTATAGCAGCAAGATTAGACCTTTCAGAAATAATACTGTAATATACAGTAAAAGTTGTTCAAGAGGTTGGTTTAAAAATAAATTAGTAAAATATAATCACATGTATAAAAAAAACTGCATTACTTGTTTTGACAAAATACGTGATACAATATGTTTGTTAGATGTTTATCACACACATAGTATGTGTTTGATTTTCAAGTCAGTTGTGCAAAGACAGCCTTAAATTTTTAGGCAGCCACTTTAAATTCACTTTAAGGCCTTTCAGATGTGCACTATTGACTTGGTTCTGCTCGGTGAAGCTTCTTTTGGTTTTGGGTTGGCAAGAAAACAACCTTTATGTACTGCTGGTGAAATACTTCAGTGGCAGTAGAACATGTTAATTGCAAATTAAAGTCTTTACTGACTCAATCAGGAGTTAAAATGAAGAAAAACTAAAGATCTACCCATGAATTAATCCACATTCAGGAGTGTGCCTTTTTTGTTCATAAAGGAATTTTTACATTAGCATGTTTAAACTGCACGTTTCCTCAGCAGGTATATCCCCACATAACAGCTGAGAAAAAATAAAATCGAATTATTCTTCTGGAGACAATAATCAACAACCAGACACTGGATTATTGATACCTGCCTAGAGTCCGTGAGTTAGTGGGACTCTGTCCAGGTTTCTTGGTTCCATCTTCCAGGGGAAGACCGTCTCCTTGGGGACACGCGGCCAAGTGAGACGTGCCATGTCCAGGCATTAGTCCAGTGCTGACCCAGAACACCTTAAATTAGCTGTCACTTTGGCCGCTGAGGGATCACCAGGGTTCACTTAGAAAGGGGCACTTCTCAGTTTGCAGCTACACGACTCTTCATCCAGTCCAAACTGGCAGGTAGTCTGACAGGGAGGGAGTGAGAGAAGCACTTTTAGAGTTTGAAGGCTATATCCTGTCTGAAAAAGTTTAGTTATTTATTCATCCGTCCATAACAAAAGGCAGAAAACCTGATTGTGAAAAGGGAGCTTAATATCTTTCTTGTGGGAGAAAGTATTTACTACTCTTTGGATCAAAGTACACAAATCTGGGAGGGGTCTTTAGAGAATGCAGTCTTTAACTTCCTAACCCCTACTAACTATTGAGTGCTGATCACCTCTTCATGCACAGCAGTGACAGCCTATAATTATCTGTAGGCTGCACTTAATTAGAAAATGCAAAACTGCTACTCTAGAATACCCCAAACATTAAAATTTGCATAACTGAAGACGATGCTGTCTGTTTTCTTCAGACAAAGTGAATGTTATTTGATGGTGTCCTGTTTTTTGTTATCTGTCCAGCAACAAACCAGTTTGAAACATGTGACTGCTGTATCCCTGAATACTTTTTTCTAAATTTTTTTTAATCAAAACACAGCCATAATGGCTAACGCAGTGAGAATGTGTGGCGCACCAGGCAGACTCACCCCTCCCCTGTCAGGGCGCAACAGGCTTGGACATGCCAGGAGTGTGTGGTTATGGAGTCCATTGTGAGGCACTGGGAGATCTCTGCAGCGGTCAAAGAGCCCTTGACATCCTGTTTGTTGGCCAGGACCAGAACAGCAGCACTCTGCAGATCCTGTTGACAACCAATAAGAAATAAACCAAAAAAGTAAACTATTGTTCAATAACAATAAGTACAGACGGATGTCAGCAGAAAATCTGATCGCAGAAGTCATCTGGTGACTCATGATCAAGCCTGGACTTCCCCAACGGGTTCTGTTGTTTTAGTAGACGTACTGTCAGCCTGTCACTGTTCAGTGACAAAGGTAAGTTCTGCCAGTCCTAGACATCATGAACGAAACCACTAGGCAAGCAGTTTCACCAAACAACGAAGGTTCCATGTTAAGGCAGAACTTAAAAAGTAAAATCAAAACAGCCTGCAGCTTTCACAACCTTATTTTTTCAGTTGCCTAATGAAGAGAACAACTGAAATGCAGGACAAATGCCGAAGCTAAAAAACCCAAAACGGAAATGTCGTCTTTCAAAAGTTGCCTTCCCAGCAGGGAATGAGGTACAAAGATACATAATTACATATCACACCCAATAGAATAAATACCATAAGCGCTGGGATGTGCGCTTGTCAGACAGATATGGTTTGCTATTTCAATAAAAATTAAAAACTTTTTTACATTTCAATTAATTAGATTAAATGGGTTAAGATTTCTCTGCTCACTCTTGTGAAATTTCTCACAATATACAAGAATACTCTGACAATTTGTAGGGAAATAAAAGTATATATGTTCAAATCTTTCAAATGCACTGAAGACTTGCAGAATATAAGCAAGGTTCTCAGTTCTCTGTGTCTGTCACCTGCAGGTTTTAAGTCTCCACATTTTATCCTCTCAATGTGGGACGGTACGTACATTACACAGAGAAGCTCAGACTTTCACCTGCAAGAGCCAGAATGAGAACACACATTCACGGCAAACATCATGGTACAGCACTGGCTCTTTACCTCATGCGCGAGCATCTTGTGCAGCTCTTCTTTGGTCAGAGTGAGACGCTCCCGATCAGTGCTGTCCACCACCAGGATGACAATCTGGAAGAAAAAGAAATGACACAAGTGAGCATTCATGCATATTATCTGAAGCAACAATAAAAGGGAATGCATGAACTACGCGTGTCCCATTAGACATTATAAATGGTTATGTAACTGTGCTAGAGAACAGGCTCGTAATCAATCAGGCAATAATCAAAGGCTAAAATTGATAAGGTTTCAGCTACCGCCCATTTTAATTTCACTTACTTTTAGTATTCTAGACTTTTTGGATGCAAAATCCAAATAGCACAAAACAAACTCAACCAAATGAAGTGATTTCTTGTCGAAATCTTTTTGTCGTGGCAACTGAACTTCAATTCCTTCACTTGAAGACATTTCACTCCTCATCCGAGAGGCTTCTTCAGTTCTAATGACCTGTGGTGAGTTTCCGATAAGACTAGGCACATCTTAAAATGAAGAAATTCAAGTCTGTTGCCACGGCAAGAGGATTTCGACAAGAATTCCCCATGACCTGGATGACTGAGAACCTCCACAGACAAATTAAGTGATAATTCAACCCTCATTCATACGTGTCATCAAGTAAAAGAAGAAGCTGCACCGAGAAAAGGGTCCACACCTCTGTGTTGCAGTAGTATGAGTACCAGCTTGCGCGGAAACTCGACTGGCCTCCGATGTCCCAGATCAGGAAATGCGTTTTCTGCACGGTGATCTGTTCAACATTGCTGCCAATGGTCGGGGATGTGTGAACAGCCTCCTTTGTCAAGCTGTGTGTGTGTGTGTGTGTATGGGAGGGAGAACAAATATTTAAAGTGATACAGCATCAATATGCACAATGTCAATCAGATATCACAGCTAGATGCTGCTACTCTTTGTCATGTTTCACTCACAATTGGTAGACAATGGTCGTCTTCCCAGCATTGTCCAAACCCACGACAATGACTTTGTGTTCTGTGAGTACGGGAACAAATAATGCATTTTAAAATGTTATCATCTATGATAGGATATATGGGACCTCAAGTTTCATCAGCGCACGCACTCGCGCGCGCGCGCGCACACACACACACACACACACACACACACACACACACACACACACACACAAAATAACTGTGTGAAAACAAACAGTCATACACATGCTGACACTTCACCGAGGATCACCAAAAACAGGGAGAAAAATAACTTACTAAATCACAAATCCACATTTCAGTTGTTGATAATAAATTCTAATAACAACAAAATTAGAATATTGGCGGGATTTATATTCTTAACCCAGCATAAACTCGGATAGTAACATTTATTTAATTCTGTAAAAGTGTAAATAACGGCTAAATGAATATAAAGATACTTAAAGCGGCAAGCTATTAAGAATATTTAAAATCCTTTAATTAAGGAGGGTCGCTTAACTCTTAATAAATGTTATTTCACTACTTCGCGCGTGGATTTAATTCAGGCATTTCAGAAAGAACTTCAACGAATGCTTTAAGTTTTTATCGGACACATCGGAAATCTGACTTTTCACTAAACGCTGTCACAGGAACTTTCACCGACCAGAGAACACCTTCCGGCGTAGACCGGAAGGGGACAGGTACGGGACTCTGAGCTGATTACGCCACTCTTCCACCTTGATACCTGTCCTGTCCGACAATGGACTCAAGTCAAGTATCATTTCATTATTCGTAAGAAAGAGAACGACGATGAGTCGCGAAAAAGTTATTCCCGCGGGAAAACTCTTAAAACACGAATTTATAATATTTTTACCACCGTTTAACAGACACGTACGATGAAAGCTGAATTAGAAACACCATATAAGTGGCAAATAAGATGAAGATTTACCTCTTTCGCCAAATACGGCCATCATTTTGGTGAGGAGGAACCCCATTACCGTCAGGTGTGTGCTTGTAGGTTAAACAAAGAACAAAAAGAAAACCGTGAATCCGGTAAATTCTACCGGCCGGCGTACAAGATCTTCTGTATCAGATTCCTTGGTATGTCAGTTTCAAATACCTGCCGGTAGTTGTGGACAGATGAAGTAGGCGGGGCCTCTGGAATGAGTCATACACTCACAGGGGAGTGGTGCTGCGTTCACGGAATGCCGGGGAAATACCAGCTATACTAGCATCGGCGTGACATCATTGATTTAAGGGTTTATCGGAACTAATCGGTTTGATGAAAAAATGAACGGGATGTTGATTATTAGAATAAAAAGCAAACTCAAAATTTCACAATGTAATCTTTTAGTGTGTTAAAAGACTGTATGGAAATTTATGTGGTATTGTGGTGTTTGAAGGAAGGACTGCGGGGATGAAGGCAAACTATAACCCCTTTCCTTCAACAACTATGACAAACTGAAAGTCAACTTCCTTTTCCCAGAATGCCCAAGACCATAACTTCGCCCCAGCCCGTTGACCCGTGGGGTGAGAGGCCCTTAGTGTCCGCAATAGCATTTTCACTGGCTTAGAAAGTCCTGGTCCATTTTCGGGTAATAATTAAGAGACAATTTCGGGGAATTATTAACATTTTCAGGGTTTTTTCTGAGGAGCGGAACCGTGACGTAAGAGGTAACAAGTGCGTCGGGTCCATGAATGGTTGGGGAAATTAAACTATTTTACGGTCCATCTTTGCAAAGACGAAACAGAAACACAAATCGAAATTCGCTAATACAGGAATCCCCCCACATAAAAAAAAAACAAACATTTAAGTTCGGTCTGACAACATTTTTTTTTCACCTGACTCAACTTCTTTTTTGTGTTCTGTAAAAAATGCAGCTGAGCGAAACCAACAGATGCTTTGGAATGAGATCTGTGAGATTGAATGTACTCACTTCAAAACAAAGCAACAGAAGTGGAGGGGAGAGATGAAGTGAAACTGCCTGAGCAAGAACTCCATTAGATGGAGCTTGAGGTTGGTTAAGGTCGATTTTTGTGCAGATTTTGGAAAGTGATGACTGTCAGGTAACCTGGAAGAGTACTATAATGAGGAAAGACTGACCTTACTTTCACTGCTTCAAGCCACACAGCTGAGTGGCTCGCTGACTCAGCTGTGCATGTCTGAAGATTGGCAGAACTCCGGTGACCTTTGACCCCTCAAGTATCTTGCTGGGATCGTTACTACTTCAGGTTCAGTTTAGGGTTGATGAGAAAGACCACAAAATTAGTATTGAATTACGGGACATTTTAATAAAAATCTCGGACAGAAGGCCTTTCACATTTCCTCATTAATGGGTGAATTAAAATATGGTTAATTTCTAGCTGAGGAGTGCTCTGGTGTTCCTGTGACCCATAGTAATAATGTTGCAGTGCTTGCGGTTTGTTTGAAGGTAAGCCCAATGTAAACATTCCCTCACGGATTGAATGAAGTGACACAACAGCGCTTTCTGCTTACATTTTTAATTAAAATACGAATTTATCCACAGATTAAAAATGAAAGGCAGAAAAAGCAAAATGTAGCTACAGTCAGGCACCAATGATACATGTTATTTCTTTTTTTTTTTTAACAATTGCGTGAACGCAACAATAACATTGTTTACTTATGATAATTTAATATTCATTTATCCAACTGAAGACAGGGGTGGGGTAGAGTAGCCCACCGGAAAACATTCATAGATTCGCCAAAATAGATTACTGAGTAAAGACCAGAGTTGATCCTACCCCATTCCACCCGATACACCTCTCACCACCTCACCAAAAGAAAATTAAAAAAAGAGAAGAAAAATTGCAAGTGTCCACAGGAGAAAAAGAAAGTCATTAATTTCGGAGAAATGAAAAGTAAGAGGAGAGTGGGATTTCAAATCTGACAAGTGAGCTATTTAGGTTAATTTGAGAAGGATTAACCACACAAGTATTCTTTTTTAAGAGTAATCTATCCATTAGCCCAAGAAAAAAAAAAAAACTAAGCCGGTGCAAAGAAATCTTGTGTTGGAGCGATGGGCTTCCGGTGTGGAAGCCACCGAACACAAAAAGACGCAGAAATGGCGTGAAAATGAGTGTAAGAGTTAAGACATCTCACCGCTGCAATGGTGGATATGGCTTGGCGAGACATTCCGGCACTTGTGATTGGAGATCTCTCAAAATGAGCGTGTTTGGGAAGGTGGGAACGGCTAAGGCAAGACGTTTCATTCACACAACTATGACCCTCGGCGGTGCTCTGAATCTGCACCACGTTGGGGGAAATTAAATTTTTTAAAAAGGGCGAGGTCAGCAGGCAGTGTCGGCCCTCTGGAAGAGGAGGAAAAGGACAAGTCAGCTGGGTGAAGAGGCTGACATGTGTCAGGGAAGAAGTAAACGTCTTTGGAGTGTCTTCTTTGTCGTTATCTAGCCAACACGGGTGTGACAACAGCAATGGTAAAATCTCGTGTTTTTAAGTATGGCGACCGCTTGACCGGCTTTCTTTTTAAGGTCTGGGTGATAAAAGCGGAGGTGAGGAACCTTTAACTTCTGGGAATAAGCAGAGGCCCCTCTCACTCCCCCTCGAAATTCAAAAGCCAAAGGTGAGATAGTGGTGAGGAGAAACCCTGACACTGTACAAGGGGACGGCGATTTTAAACCCTGTTTAAGACTGTAGAGGAAAATCAGGACAGACTACAGCTCTAGCAGCCCTCACACTCTACAACTGAAGGAGAGAGATGTACAGATCACAGTCATAGGCTCGAAATCAAAACAATCACTGTCCTCGTGCTGTCGTTATAGAAATCTATGATATTTTCATGCAGTATTAACATAGAACACAAATAAAACAGAACAAAATAATTCCAACTAAACATAAATAAAGTAGATTGCGAGAAGAAGTGGATGAGAATGGCATCTGGCAATTATGTACGGTATTTCTTTACATTGTACTGGGATGTAAACAGGTTACTTTGTTAGCCTGACCGGCATGGCCCCAGAATCTGAACCCTTCCGGAAACCTTCCTCTGCTCTCAGTCCCTTGTCCTTGCCTCCGTGGTTTCGATGGGCACTCAGCGGATGTAGACGTCCCGCCCCCAGTCGTCCTGGTTCTTGTTGCGGCTCATGTTAGGCCCTGTGTCGGCAGGGTCCTGGCAGTACCGCTCCCTCAGCTTGGCGCGTCCGTGCAACTGCGTCTGACTTGGCATCGGCGGGTGGTTCAGGTTTTCCTGGTCCGGCTCGGCGCCCTCGTCTTCCCAGGAGGCCTGCCGGCCGTGATGCTGGGCAAGGTGGAGACGGCTTCCCCCGCCTCCTCGGTACGGCTCGGGCTCTTCGTATGGGTCAGTCTCAATGTCCATGCACGAGTCGCCTGCCTCGGTGTATGCAGAATCCCGGCTGCCCTGGGTCTCTGAGTCGAAGGTATCTTGCCTTGACAGGCCCCGCCCACCGCCCCCTCGTAGCTGGCCACGAGAGGAGTGCAGGTACATCTGCTGCTGCTGCTGGGGCTTTCCTCCCAGGTCAGTGCGATATTCATGGAGAGCGCCGCTCCCACCGCACTCTGTCAGCGGCCCCTCGCGCTTCTGCTCACCGTGCACCAGGTTTGGCCCCTGCAGCCAGTCACAGCCATGCCACACAGCAACCATGCAGAGACACAAACAGCAAAGCAAAAAAAACAGTCCGTCAGCGGTGAGTCGACAAGGTTAGCAGGATGCAGGTCACACAGCACAGGACACGAGAGACAAAAAAAAAAACACAATGAGCTAAAAGTTCCTTTTTTTAAATTTCATTTAAAAAAAAGTGCTGGCGAATGGTATCGCTGTTACGATTTGCAAACATAGCACGACAATTTGCTAACACCTACAGAAAAAAGTCCACAGTCCACACACCCAAAGCAGCTGCTCTGTTAGTCACAAAGATACTAACTAATGGAATCATAACAACTACAACACGCACACACGCACACACACGCACACACGCACATATGCACACACGCACGCACGCATACACACACACACACACACACACACACACACACACACACACACACACACACACACACACACACACACACACACACACACAAAAATGCACCCAAGCTGTTTTTCTACAAGCAGACTAAGCACCTACTATGACAGCGGCGCCACCTTCTGGCTGGCTGAGCCCATGGCACAAAAAAGCAGTGCAATATTAAATCATGTTTTGCACACAGTTGCATTTGCTTGGTTATTTGTTATCCTAAATGAAGGGATTAGGCTCAGGTGCTCAGGTCAGTAGAAGAACCTCACGACTGATGAAAAGCTGGCAGTTAGCTGTGCATTAAGGCATTGTTCGCTTAGCACTTTACTGTTTAAATCATAACAAAATGAGTGCTCAGAATACGGCAGCGTGTTAGCAACAACATCTACCAAACTAAGCTTTTCTGTCTGAGGAGGCGGGCATGACTTGCTGTTTTCAAGGGCGGCCATAGCAACGTGGTTGAGGACGGCAAACCGGTGTCAGCCTCCCAGAGAAGAAACAAAGTTCTGGAGGAAAAAGGGTTGAGTGGTGCCGGAGTTACCTTTTTTTCTTCTCTTCATTATGGCAAATCAAGGAGGGGGGGGGTCATTATGGGGCAGAGGTGTCTCATGGGTTGTCCCTGTTGTTCAGTGAGCAGCTCTCAGTTTCAATAGTGCAGGGTGGTAAAAGCTGACTTAAATTTAGATTAATTCACACATAAAACTAGCAGGAAGAGTTGGGATGTTGCCTTGAACTCCTCTTTTTGTGTGGAGCTGTGCAATTGTGTCAGATGTCGGTTGTCTTCGTCTGTGTCTGCGCTGTGTTTCTGTATACAACATAACCCGGGGTTTAACGTGTTCCTCCTTCAGGTAAAGACATCAGGCTGCCGGAGCAGGTTTAAGTCGAGTCCCCCTCTCTTGGCTGGACTTCAGAGAGCATGTTCTTCCTCTTTCCCGTCATGGGCTATGGGCCCATCCATGTCGGGCCACAGATCCATATTTCTGCGCAGGGAGGTGAGCACCTGTACCTGCAGGTTGGAGACGGGCTCAGGGGAAGCGGCAAGGGCTGCCGTGGCCATTGTGCGGTTGAGCAGGGGGTTTGGTGGATTGCTGCTGGGGGGGTGCGTTGCCTTCCAGTACGCCTCCAGGTAGTCAGCCAGGTGCTCGCAGGCGTCCTCCAGCTGGTTCTCATCCAGGATGATGTCAAACAGTTCCTGCCGGTAGATGAAGTGCTTTTGGTCTCGGTTGAACCAAGATTGTTTACTTCCTAAATCTTGTTTTAGTGACTGCTCTTGCAAAGAGCCTGAGGGTAAAAACTCACGGGGGGACACTGGGCCAACTTGTCTGCTGCCACCATCTGCACGTTTAGGTGTTTGGCCTGGGATTTTCCCCGGGATTTGATGAGCCTCTGGAGGACCTGAAGGGACAGGAGAGGGAGACATTCGTAATTTGGCCACAGATGAAGGATGGCCTTTAAGCGAGAAAGTTTTTGCAAAATATAGAAAAATGCAAAAAAATCCCCCAGTAAAAATTCTTCTTCGGATCTTGAAAATATTTCTGGGTACCTTCCTAACTTCTCAAAAAAACTGTCTCGTAAATTCAGAATAGCTATTAAGGTTTCCAACTTAAAATTTCCACCATTTTTTTAACATTTCTTTTCGATTTTACAAAATCCCACACAACCCTGAAAACGTTGCATAAAGGCTCAACAGTTGACCAGGCAACGAGATCTACTGTTTGTTCAGGTGTGACTCAAAATCGTAATTTTTGGGGGGATTAAGGCCTTTCTTATCATAATAAAAATTTTCAGCCATTATGTGTGATTTATTTTTTCAGTGAGAAATAAGAATTGAAGAGGGAGTCTGAGTCTAAAATGATCTCCAGAACTCAATTTTATAGAGTTTAGTGGAATTTATTTCTATAATACCAAATGAAAAAAAAATCTATATAAGACCATCTCTGTGTACCTTCTTTTTCAGGAATGGGGTTTTTGAGGGCTGAGATGAAAAACCTCAGGGGAAAGAAAGTGCCGAGCATGGATGCCATGTTTCTTCAGGCACCATCCTGATCGCTTGGTTTGGTTTGTTTGCTTCTGTTATAGGTCCTACCAGACATCTTGCACAGTTAAATGTAAACAAATAAGGCAGAACATGCCTCTCCATTTTGCTGGTTGTCAGGGTGACAAGTGTTGACCCATTTTCAGGCAACCCCATGACTGCTCGCTTCAAAATGGGAGACAAAAGACGGCACCGGTGTCTTTTTGAAAACTGTATGAATCATCCGCAACCATTTTGAAAAAATAAAATAAAAGATGGAGGCGCTCTGGAGAAAAAGACAAATTGCTGTGCTTATTGACATGGGGCCCTTAACTCGTCTGTATCTTATCACTTCATATGTCTTTGGATATAAGGGACCAAGTCGCTGTTGTGTGCTTAATTTCACTCTTTTCGCTTGTGATTCACAAATTTAATCACCATAGACAAAAACAGATGACAGAAGAACAGGAGTAAGCAAACATGCGGGTCAACCAGTGTGGGGAAAAAAGCCTTTTTAAACCATTTTCACTCAGAAATAAATCTGGACTCCTTTAGTGGTCATTTAATTTCGGTGCATATGAGCTGACAGGGGAAATCCTCCAGGGAACATTTAAGCTCATCTTTTTTCTTACCTTAGGTGATGCTATTTTGATATAGACAATAATGGGGGCCAGCGAGGTCTTAGCCAGCTGGGAGGGATGGTTGATGGTATCCGCGTCCAACGCCACCAGCTGGAGGGTGCGGGCCAGCTCGAAGATGCGCTCAATCTCGCTCTGCACCTCGGCTGATATAACCAACAACAACAACAACAACAATAAAACACAGTGAGACCGGTAACAATAACATAATCCTGAGACGATACACACGACCAGCCAACCTGCTTCAAGTCACCGGCATGTTAGTTCAAAATCATGCAAGTCAGAATTTAGAGTTCCAAGCGTATGGTTTGAGTCAGATCAGTTCCATTTATGCACAGCTAAATGGAGCAGTGCAGCATTCTCATTCTGTTGCCACCTCCAGGAGATCCAAAAAATTCACTGTGTGCTTCCGATCTTTTATCCATTGTCACTCAGTGTTGCTATTTTTAATTTTTTGTCACCAAAGGAGGCACTTAAGAATGAGATGCTGTGGCACTTGTTATAACTGATAATAAGGATACGATCTCTCATCATGTAAATAGCACAGAAGCAAAAAAAAAACCTACCTAATCGAACGGATGAAATGCAGGATTAAATTTTTTTGTTACGTTTAAGTTACAGACACTGCAGTCACCGTGTGCAGTGGAACACGGCTGTTGAAACCAGTACTCTTCTGTCTGGCCATTTTGTTTTCATTCTCCTTCAACAGTGGCTTGCAAGAGCTTGCCACTGCAAAGGGTTTCAAGCATGGTTCCCTTTTTTATCAGCCTGTTGACGTGTAAGGAGGGGAAGATTAAAATGGAGAGCAGAATGTCCCATCGCCTTCGTCTGGTCGAACCTCAGCACCTCCAAGGTGCGCGCTCCGCCGCCCCGGCTTTATCAGCCTCCAGGGGGCTAAAGGATAGACAATTAAAACTCGAGGCCAAACAGGGCGTGCAGCACGATAAAACACATGAACTTAAACTAATACAGACAAGTAGCAGGAAAGATTTTCATTAACCTCGTTGCAAATTTGGATTTGACGTCATCTAGGAACCTGCTCTGGTGCCATGGCCGGAGGTAAAATCCACCTACGCTGAGTTCAACGAGCCCGGGCTCTGTCAGGGGCTGCACTTTGGTACGATTGCGCACACGCTGCATCAAAAGTAGTAACATGAGGGCCGAGAGCAGCCTGGAAGTATCAGCTTTCCCCTCTACGTGTTCCCTTTTGCAGTTGAAGAGCGGCTACTGCCCTCCCACAGATCCGCTCTGGCTTTGGTTTCATAACAAGTTTCTTTTGTGAGAGACAACAAGCTGTCACACAGAAGTATGATGAGCGGAGAGGCTGACGAGCAAGCAGACAGGCAGACAAACGACGTATGAGCAGATGATGAGTATAGTAAGAAGAAGAAGGGGAGGGAGGAGGGGGAGATGCTTCGCTGTGGCGTTGGAAGGGGCGCATACGTACCCAGTACGTCTGAATCAAAAAGAGAGTGGAGGAAGATGGGTGGTGGGATTGAAGGACAGGCCAAAGGAGGGGAGAAAAAGTGGGTGAAGGGCAGAGAGACAGGATGAGGAGAGAGAGGAGGCGGGATCAGACTCAGGCAGGGAAAAATAATGACACTTTCAGGTCTTTGGATGATGAACAACAACATCAGTCTGCACCTTCATACTCACTAAAACCATACAAGTTTGTCAAAGGAAAATTTTGCAATTGTTTTTTGAGATTCACAATTTGAGCAGCCTGCAGATCCATTATCATTGCAATTTGCGAATACGACTTAAATCAAAATTGTGTCGAGCAGCAGCGCTCTCTGCAGGACACAACGGAATCTGTTAATATGTCACACCGTGGAAATCCTGCATGTATCCATTTGAAGTGAATGAACTAATTTCTGGGACAGTGAGGAACCGAACAGGGAGCAAAATGACACAGATACGGTGACCATCAATCTGCAAAGTAAATATCTGTGTGAAAACGCTTTTAGTTATAATTTCAGTAGAAATATAGAATGAACTCCTCAGCTACAGTTCCAATCCCTGCTGAGTTGCACACAGAGTTGGCTCAAATTACATTGAGCAGAAACTCACTTTAAGACCGTAGGGGGAATAATGAAAAGGGATGCCATTCTATGCAGCGAATCATGGTGAAATCCATATGCTTATTTATCTTTCTATATATCTCAGGCCAAATATAAGCGAAACACAGATAGAGAGCGATAGTTAAATGAATGATCAGCAAGCTGATGTAATGAAAAAGAAGAATTTTTCAATTAGCCGATCTCTATTGCCACGGATTTCCTTATAATCCAGTTTTCTTTGCTGTCAGATGAGGTGAAGTCCCATTTAACATGTGTGGCTGCTGTTGTCTTACCAAGGCTGGAGCGGGTGCTGGAGCGCTCTATGATGGTGTGTTTGCTGGGGTTGTTGAGGACCGAGCGTTTGGCCAGGGAAATGTCGGCTGTCACCCGCGTGATGGATATCCTGAAAAAGGGAACACGGTGTGTGTGAGCTGCCGGGCATCACTCACTCCCGAGACAATGGATATGATGCTTACCTTCCCTCAAACTTGTGTTTCAGAAAGTCAAAAAGCGCTTTCTGCATCATGTCTGTCACCTGGGAAGGACAATTCAGCAACAAGAAACATGTCAGTGAGTTCAAATGGGATGCTAAAGAAGTAAGTATATCTCATTGGCCTCCCCACCTCGTAGCCTTTGAGCGAGGGCCCAACTAGGATGATGGGTCTCATGGAAGGAACCACGTCATAGGGGGGGACATGCTCCATCTGTGAGAGCAAAAACCCTGATGAGTCAGGATGCGCTGGCTTTGTTGGAGTTCACAATCTCTAAACCCCTCGCCCGATCTACATTCAGGGAATTATATTAAAGGGTATGAATCAAAATTCACTGTTCGTCTTTTTCGAAGCCTGAGACTGATAAATGCTGTGCCTCAAAGGCTGTGAGGAGCGATTTTTTTGGTAACACTGCTTTATGAATGCTTAGGGGTAGGGATGAATTTCTCACAAAAAAGTACCCACTTCCATTCTTTGGACTGCAGCTTCACTTAATTAAAGTGTCCATAATTAAATAAGACGCCAGAGTGCCAGGAGAGCCCTCGCGACTGCGCTATTGCTGCTGCTTGTCGAGCTTCACACCTCTCATTCTGTTGTGCGTCAACACTTCCGGGGGAACAGTCGTGTTGTTGCTGCCAGCAGACTGAATCGCTGCAGTGCTGCGAGTAAGGATTCACTGCTGGTATTTGCTCTTGTTTGACAATAGAAAGACATTTCCGAGATTTCCCTCAAATACTTGTTAAAATACATGGGCGGGTTAAACTTCTAAATAACAGAAGATTGACTGATTTTCATAAGTTCTAAGCGAACAGGTTTAATCGTGAAAGTAAATGGTGATAAACTGTAGTTATTTAATGAAAGTTCCTGTTTGCATACTTGAATTTCTCAATTTCCACTTTTGTTAATGGTATCTGAGATGTGTTTTAGTGCCTCTGTATTTTCTTTTGTTTTTTTTTCCTTCTTTGTTTGAGTGCATTTGTCTAGCACCTCATCTGTTAGGGTTTCCTATCTGACATGGCGAGGGCCTCCTGTGGCTTTTCCTTGCTCAGACTGCAGGCGCATTCTCAAGATCTGACTCAAAAGAAATCTGCCTTGTCTTGAAATCACATCCTATTCTGTCTTCACGTCAGATGCACACTATCAGATCTTTGGCTTTGTATGTCAACTTCCCCGACCAAAGGAAAGAAGGGTTACTATGGTAACAATGACGGCATCAGAAACTGCATGCACAAGCGCAAGGAATGGAGATCCACCATCTTGCTTTCGAAAAAGCTACTTGTTCTTATTGGGGAATTTCTTCCATCTTTGTGCTTCGCTAACTGAGCTGAACCACATGGAGTCATCAGCTGCTGAGGATCGCCTCTGTACGTCTCTGTACTTGTGGATCACGTTGCGAAGAAATCCTTGATCATGTCTCAACAACATCCGGACACAGACCCAGTCTGGAATCACGCCTCCAATTTTGTTTTGCAGATTTGATTTTATGCGGTCGTTTTGACATCCAGAATGTCAATAGTCAACCTGGACCTGCTAAAGATCAAGCTTTGGACCAGAAGAGTAAACAAGGCCCCTGTTCTCTTCATTTCCATGACAATTCTTGATCCAGGGATTTTCGATTTCACTCTGACAAACAACTTCTCGTGTTTCATGCTCGTCTCTGCTCAGCTTCTCCTCTCTTGTGTTTTGCTTTGGGTTTTCTCTACATCACCTCTGTCTTGCCAAACACTTGGTCTTGGCCTGTGGCTGTTGGCTCTCCTGGAGCTCTCCTCCAATCAACTTCCTGCCCGACCTCGTGTTTCCAGGCGCTCTTATCTTATATCGAGAGTTCAGTTGAATCTTAGTTGTGTCTTAGTCTTAGTCATGTTCTCTGTTGTGACTTTTCCTACTGTTCATTACTGGTTCTAGTTCTAATTCCTTTTGGCTCCTCTTTTTAATTTTAATTTGAACTTTTTTCTTGGGTCCTGCCCTTGTCTGCAAGCTGCTCCGTTCCGGTCTGGTCCTTCCTCCTTTCGCTCAGTTCTTAACACAATTATTTGCCAGGAGTCCTCCCGGAGGGCTTTAACTGGACTAAAGGAATGTCCAATTTATTCATCTGTCTTGAATTTTCTGTAATTTTTCAATGTGCCATATTCTTTAAACCATAATATGAAATTGTTAAAGTCGAAGGAACTGCAAAATTCCGATTACTAGATTCTCAATAAAGTCATCCAATGAATAACATTTAGTTATCCATGTTTCAAATATTATATTTTAAATCTAGATGTACTGTATATCATGTGCTATACACATAGAAAGTTCCACATATATTTACAGTCCTATTTGATGGTTTATATCTGTCCGCATAGAAAGAACGTACAAAAAAGACGTGCATGGGCCCAACATTTCCAGGGCTGGATGTCAAAATGAGAATCACCAGGTTGAGGCGTTTCAAAATGACCTTAAGCAGGCAAACAGAGTCGTCATGCCGCGACACAGCTGCAGCCTCCACTTTAGAATGTCAAAACAGTTTTAGCCATAAAAGAGCCATTAAAACAGGAACAAATTTTGAATTTTGATATGTGAATATCGAAATACTTATTTGTTTGGGCATTTTTTTCCAAATATTTACACTTGGAGCATTGGCTAGCAAATTTAATTGGCGCACCAAATAATACATATAAAATTTCTTTTAATTACACTTAACTACATTTTTAGAAGCTTGCTTTTCCAGGCTTTAAGTTGCAGCTTTTCTAAAGCCAGTCGCAGAGACAATGGCCCATCCCGCAACTGACACGGTTTCCCATATAGAACACCCACACACAAACAATCCATAATGTGGTGCAACAACTTGAGGCCTATTCTTACATTATGAGTCATGAAACTGGTGGCTCATCCATAAGGACCCCGTAAGTGTTTTTCCCCTTTATAAACAGTGAGCTTCCTTGGGTGGCATGTCCTATGCACTGACAGTGGGAAGCTGGAATTATTATTATTTTTTGTTTTGCTTTTTTTTCTCTTTCAGATCTGCATTCCAAGCACGCCTCCGCCTCTGTGCGCACTGCTCTGAGAGGCGAAGAGTGCTTGAGTGCTTCACTCCGCTACATTACATCATATAAAGCAGAGCAGCGGAAGCTCATTTCACCTCATTTGTATTCACGAATACTAAAAATACATATTTTAAAAGTTTCCAAATGGCTCTTGTCCGTAACGTGGACGGGCTGGAGGACAGCCAGACTGCACAGCGAGGTGAGTTAACCTACAGGGGTTTTTGGTGTAAGTAACACCCTTGGGTAAATAATTACCATGAGATGAGGAATCTCTCCAAAGAAATCAATACTGATGGACAAGTCACATGATATGGTGTTTTTATCTTCTAATCCCACATGTTAATGAAGAGGATGATACACAATTCACCTGAAATTTCAAAAATAATTATGTCTGGAAACCTCATAGATTGTTTGCTTTTCAGCTTCGACTTAGACAACCTGATAATAATAATTATAATAAAACATTCCAATTTGATTTGTGCTGCGGACAATTTCAATGCAAAAAGATTTTGTCGCCGATTGTCAATTTCAGCACTTTCAAGAGCGCCTGGAAATCTTGATTGATTCAGCAACTAACAGTCACTCCTCTTTAATTTTGAACGGCACAGATCTTTCGAAAGCCTTGCTTAATTGTTTCCTATGGTATTTAGTTCACTTTTTTAAACCTAATTACTTTGACTTGTTTTTGTTTTGCTTTTTTCCTGAATGCCCTTTAAGGAAACACTTCTGCAAATATCATTTGCCGCAAACAGAGACACTTGGATCAGACAGCGGTTTCAGTCTATCGAAAATGGCTACATTTAATGTGCAAATCATGTATAAATAAATTGAGGGTCACGTTTTAAAATGTTTACCCTGACTGGACAGTGAGTGAATGTGCATGTAGAACATGCATTGAAAAATACTTCAGTAAATATTTTTACTACTGAGATAGCGGTAACTTCTGACACTGTCCGTATCTCCTACCACATATTTGCTCTGCAGTGAGCTGCTGTTTCACAGGATCCACATTGTGTTGAAAAGGATTTAAAAAAAAGGTTGATTCTGAGCCACTCTTACTCAAGCCAGCCATCACCCAAGGAGAGGAAAGAATATCCAGATGTGTCCCTGACAAATTCTGCGCCAAATATGGGCGCCAAAGAGGTTCACCAATGATTTTAATCAACATTTGTGTTTGGCCGCACAAAGCTGCATATGCAACGGTAGCAAGACATGGGCCACAGAGAAAATGAGAAAATGTAAGAAAAAACAAAAGACAAAAAAACATCCGAAAGAATGAAAGTGAGAACTAGAAATGTTAGAGGTTAGTCTGGTTAGAAAACAAACCACACTCACCGACTTCTGTTTCTGTTTAGCTGGGCCACCTACAGTACCATTCCACAGAAAAAGCCAGAGGAGACAAAAAAAAACACAAAACAACACATAAGACAAACACAAGAGGACATTTAGTTAGTGTCAGATTAGGAGGGGAGCGGGGAAGTGGGGCGGTGAGAAGATCTGGCTATTGCCTCCACTGTGGCGTTGTCTCAGCAGAGACGGATCTGCAGCAACAGCCGTCTCGGGGCGCAACTGAGCTTGGCACCTTTTCCAGCCAACAAGCACGGAAGCAAACATTCCAACACCTCATAGTGGCCACAGTCGAGGTGGGTTGAGGGTGGTTCGGAGTTGGGTAGGGGGCACTTCAAACGTGAGAAGTTAGTGAGAAATAGACGAAAATGAGGAAGGAGAGCGGTTAGACATTCGGTCGGATCGCATCTGGGAGGGGCAGCGAACGCAGGAGGCGGGGGATGGCGTTGATGAGGCAAGCGGCATCCTGGGCCCCTGATGTTACCTTCTTAAAGAAGGGCAGCCGGTGGGTGTTGGCCTGAGGGGATGTTACGCTGCCTGACATGCCCTTGGGGGAGCGGGGGTCACCCTGGGACTCAGGGAGCTCCTCTGCATCAAGGTCGAGGGGGTCAGCGTCAAAGGCCACCGTGGACATGTCCACGGGAGCTGATGAGGGGAGGGTCAGGGGGGATGGCGGTGCAGAGAGGGAGAAGAGGAGAGAGGGAGCACAGAGGAGGAGGAGGAAGAAAAAGGTGACGCAAAAAAGGACGAGAGTGGAGAACGTAATAGGAAAAATAAAGGAAAAAGAGGGAAGAATGAATAGAAGAATGTGAGCTGCATCTCAACAGAGGAATGGAGTAACTGAAGGCAAAGAGAGAACATCAAGCATTAATAAAAATGGTGGCACTGTTTGGCCGAAACCAGAAAACACACCATACATTTAAAAACAAATAATTAAAAAGCACAGATGAAGAGCACAGTAACATTAACAGCTGAGGAGGAAATGGCTTTAGTTTGAGGGTAGAGCAAGTGTGAAAGAAGTCGGTGAAGAAGTCAAGGAAAATGAAAGGAGGTGATGCTAAAGGGAGGGGTCCTATTTTCAGGAAGAACTCATCATGTGATGAGCCCTATCAGACTTTGCGACCCGCTGGTATAAAGAGCAGTCCATCAAATCTATTCGATGAAAGTCAACCTGTTGTTTATTTTTCTGCACTTGCGCCCCATGCCCTTCCCCCCGCTGCAAATTGATATAGAGCGGCGATTTTGCGTCGTCCCAGCGATGCACGCTCAAACCAGACACACTTATCAGGTTTAATGAGCGTGGCCCGCACTCAGCTCTATTTCAGGCCCACCCTATGCACTAATGACAGACCTTTTAAAACCCCCACCACCACCCCTGAGACATGATATGATTCAACATCCTGCCTGAATAACCAGCCAATTAAAAGCTTCATCTAAATATGATACGCCCTCTGTTAACTTTATTTTTCTTTCTTTTCTAGCTTGGAAGGTCTGGTCTGTATGCCGTGCTTGGGCTGTGTGTGTGTGTGAGTGTGTGTGTGGGGGGGTCGGAGTTTGTCATATTTACTGTGTCCTTTACCTGATAAGACATTCAGCAGTATAAATAAAAAAAGACAGCGTCTCCTCTAACTTTTGCTCTGTCAGGATCGCGCACGTGCCCGCCCAGACACCAGTTCGCCATTTGTTCAGGAGACCTGTCTGACCTCACCTGTACCGGGAGGGGTGGGCCTGCGGGTTCCCGTGGCAACATCCAGACTAGAGCTTCCTCCGGATTTACTGGAAGAGGGAGGAAAAGGAAGGGGTGACTGAAGATTCACCGCGCACAGGCGTGAGGATGTGCCCATTGTTTAAGCCTCTGTTTTAAAACTGCACAGACAGACACAAACATCAGGACTAAAGAAGGGTCTGAAAAGAGCTGTTTCTAATTTAAAATAAGAAATTAGTTTATAATTCATTATTCCCACAAACCCTTCTCACTTTCCTGCCATTAAGAAAGGTTTCATTTCTGGTGAAGGGAAAAGTTTTGTTGTTTTGGGGACTTATTTTGATGTGAAAAAAGAAGAAGAATACCTTGGCTTGAAACCTGAAAGGTTGGCAGTTTATTTTTCCAGGCTATCAGTGGGTGTAACGTGCTGTTGGCTGTCAGGAGGCAGCCAGCCCAGAGACTCTGTTTTGTTCTTTTCTCAATGCAATCAAAACATTTTATTTTGTTTGTCTGATTGCTACTATGGCAACATAGAAACAGCATTTTATTGCATAGATGTCTGGGTACATATAAATAAACAAATTTGATATCAAAGCCAATAACAAATATTTTGTGTGCTTATAAAGAGTGCAAGTTAATAAAAATTTAAAAAATGAATTGTGAGTCAGGAGGGGTGGGTGGAGCCAGTCCAAGCTGGCATTGAATAAGAGGTGAAGTTTAACCTGGACCAGACATCTGTCAATCACAGGGCCTCATTTTGAGACATCCAACAATTCGCTCTCTTAGTCACACCTACAGACAATTTAGTCTTCAATGAACCGACTGACTTTTTTTTGTCTGGGGGAGGAAGATAGAGAAGCTGAAGAAAACCCAGGGAGGAGAACCCGGAGAACATGCATGGTTTCCAAAAGAACCCAGTTACTGTTTTCACCAGGACCTTTTTGCGATGAGGCGTGAGTGCTAACCACGACACTGCAATGCATGCTGCAATGCTCTCCACTAATTGCAATATCAATAATAATAATAATAATAACAATAATGGGCGGCAAGGTGGCACAGTGGTTAGCTCTGCGTTTCCACGGTTTGAGAAGTGATTCAAATCTAGCTCCCTCCACGATAGCGGTGGTGCTGATAATGATCATATCTGCAGAGAACCTCCTTGGTTACCTGGAGCTGAGACGGTTCTGTCTCATCCTCTGCTCCTGCAGCATACGGGTGTTCTCCAGTTTGACAGGGCTGGGGATGAAGCCCACCTCACAGCCCTCCTTCACAAGACGCCCGATCCACCAGTCATTGTTGTATTTCTGCAGCGGAACACAGCGCCAAACATCAGGAGCTGACTCACTTTTCCGTTTGAGTGAGATCAGAACGATTTCGAGGAAATTTACATAAATTTACAGAAACTACATTATAAATTTGTGATCCAAGCCATTATCTCTGTTAACTAAAGTTACATTCACAGCCTAAGTTTATGATGAAGAATATATATAAAATGATTGCCAAGTAATCAAAAACCAAGTCATCTATAACATTAGCCCATACATGACATCTCAATCCTGCAATGGAGATGCCAAGATGAAGCCGCACCAAAGAGAACTTAAGAAGGGCTAAACTGAATAAAGATACATCCGCATTCACCTTAAAGCGTTTTTGAAAGACTAAACTCATTAAGCTCTCACCTCTTTAATGTGTAGGAAGTCTTTGGCTTCAAAGGATATGGCCATCCCTTGCACAGGAACGTCATCGCTGGGGCCAGGGTTGTATCCCACATTTGTCCGCACGGCAAATGCCACAGGTTTGGTCTGCAGAAGATGCAAGAGGTGGGTAACCTTATGCAGACGCGGACTCAACGCGAAACACAATGCTGACTGTGATTAGGATTTTAAGTGATTGTGCGGCGAAAAGAACTACAGTAATACCTTGACTTACAAGTTTAATTCATGCTATGAGATCATAACTCAATTTGCGTATGTCAAATCAAATGTATCCATTAAAATGAAGTGAAATGCTATTAACCCTGTCTACCCCCCCAATTTTGTTGTGTTTTTGAATAATTAAAAAAGTGTTTTAGAAATAACAAATAATATATTCAAAAATGCTAACACATTATAAAAGAGAATATAAAGAAATATACTGGTGTTATTAAGTATTTTTACCGTGAAGATCTGGCAAAAAAGGCCCCTTCGGCAGAGGAATTTGGTCATTTGGTGCTTTATCTCTTAACTTACTACCTACATACTTTGCTGCAATGTATGACTAAATTTAACTTGCACATTGTACTACACTTCATCGCTAAATTTAAATTAGTGAAGGAGTGAATGCCGGTCCTCTTTTTAAAAAGATCAAACCGATCATCACCGACTGGCTCTGAATGACTCTTACGGTGCCCCGTCCATTGATGTTCCCGCCATCTGCTGCACCAAATCCCTGTAAATGTTTCTTACAGATGATGCTCCTGGTAATGTATCTCACCAACAACAACTTCTCCATTTCTTCATCGACAAGTTGACAAGACGCACACCTCATTCATGCTTTTCTTATGATTCTCGCTGGCCTATCTAGTGGCAGGTAGCGTGTCTGACTGCTTTTAAACACCACTTCTTGGGCAATTGCGGCCACGTCGGTGTCAAACGCACATCCCACTTGCTCGTAACTCAGATCTCTGCTTGAATCACTAAGCAAAAAATCGACTGAGTGGCTGCTCGTATTTTGGAAAACTCGATAGTTTATGCACAAGTCAAGGTTTCACTATATTACATTGTCAGAGATGGAGTTGCAACAGATGACCTCTAACCTTTGCTTTCTCAAGCGTAGCAAGAGCCTGTCGGTCAGCCTCTTTCCTCAGGGCCTCGGGGTCCTCCTCCAGGGACACATCCGAGTCGGATGGCCTGCTGGTGTAGGAGTCGGCAGAGCCCTGAAACAAACGTCGGTATGTCTGAACCGCGGCAACAAAGAATGCAAGCCAAGCAAAAACAAAAGAGAAGGGCCAGGTTATGGAAATGAGGTGCTGTTTTATAGTGTTTTCCCAAAATGTTTTTCAGTCTTGCCAAAATCCATCTTCATGCGTGCTGACAGCGATGTCAACCTGCTCATCAGGAAGAATTAAGGCTCAACAGTTTGTCGGTGGCGATCAGTGCTAGATCTTAAACACTGCTTTGCATCAAGTCTCTGGGTGTGTTCATTCCAAAGGCAAAAATCTGTGTGACACTGAGATGAGGCACCTTAATTAATGCTACTCCTGCAAAGCCCGGTATAAATAAACACAAGTAATTTACCTGCAAATGAGCACCTTCAGTCTGTGAAAAGAGGAGATCAGCAGCCGCTTCACAGTATGTAGATAAGCCTTTTCTTCACGCCATTAATCATCGACAAACCAGCCACACTGCTGTGGTTTACTGGAGTCGGAAAACCACGGGTTGCCGTATGTCCCATAATGTTATCCAGAAATAAAGCAACAATCATTCAGTCATTATTGATGCAGACACCAGGGTGAGAGGTAGGCTTCAACCTGGTCACCTGTCAACCTCAGAAGACATCCAACCATTCTCTCTCTTTTCCCTGCCTACGGACAATTTAATCTTTCGGGAACCGTCTGACTGTCTTTGGATTGCTGTGGGAAGAAGGTGGACCTGGAGAGAACCTGTGTTGGTAGATGGGGAACATGAGGACCACAGAGAAAAGAAAAATATCAACGACTGGAATGTTCTTGCAGTGACTTGAGAGTGTCGAGCCTTGCACCACCGCCACGCCGCAAAGCACGCAGTCCCTGACTGAGTGAATGTGTAAGTAACCAGGGGAACAAATATTATACAATGCAGTGAAGTTTCAATTACACCAAAGAATAAATAACACATGCTTGAAATGGACCAGAATTGAAGACTAAAAATAACCTTCAATTCCTTCTCTAATGATATGTTGTATATTTATCATACACCCAAAAACAATTTGTACAATTTAACAATAAAAAAAAAGCATAATCCAAATCAAGAGTCTTGAGAGTCAGTTTACCACCTCATCCCTGTGCAGCTGAAGAATACTACTCAGGATACTACAGGTTAACTGAGTGCTGTATTTTCAGGCTTAAATGCAGGTAAAATGAAATCGTAATGTTTGACAGAAGCTATATTTATTAACTCAGTGGGCGGTCAGCTCTCCTTTGAAGACCTGCAGGTGACCCTTAGTTGGGAAAGGTCGGTGACCACCAAATGAACAGAATTTTAAAAGATATTCCTCATAGCTTACCCGCCTGGGCTTCAGTACGGTACGGCCAGTGCTAATTGATTTGCTCATCTCTTAATCATCCAGTACAACTTTAATTACTCTGTACCTTAAATTAGCATCAGTATTGTCTGAAGCGGAACGGCGGGGAGCCTCCGCTGCTAAAGCCCTCTCTCCCCATTATGTCAGGGCTGACCTGCATCAACACACAAACGGGCCCCTCATAAAGGCTGAAAGCTGACTCTGTGTAATATGAGGCGGAGAGGATGCATAACAACGCATCAATATTCCCAACGCAGGTTAAGAGAGGTGCAGTTGACACCTTTGCGGTGGAAAAGCTCGGCCATCATGCATAGGTACATAACCTTGTGGGCGCGTCAAGTGGCACCGGAACAAGTACAGGTGGGGGGGGGGGAAAAACGCGTGAGGACTATAATATTAGTAGGGATATAAATTTCTCATGAAGTGGCGACGGTTCCCAACACATTCGCCACTCATGTGGTCCGTAACCCGACTCTTGGCAACTGACCCTAATCCAGACACCCATACCACAATAAAAAACCAGAGCCCCTGGTGAAGCTTTTGCTACCAGCCCACTGTACGACTGGGCAGAGCGGTACAGTGAGGGAGGCGGCCTCAAGTCCTGAAGTGTTTGAGTGCTGGCTTTATGTAACAATCCCACTTGTTCTCTTCGAGCTTTTTTTTCTTTTCTTTTTTTTTTTTTTTTAAGGCTGACAGGCTGCCTGGTGCCTTGTAGGAGGTGCTGACAAGAATGCGGGCTGCTGAATGTGCCAGGCAGAAGAAGTGAGTCATTAGGTGTTGGCTTTTAAAATAGAGGTGAGAACGCGCAAAGATGACATACGCCATATGTAATGATGATGAAAATTCCCGGCTGGAAAGCAAGCAGATGTGTCAGACAACACAAAGAGGGCACTCGCTTGGCGAGCGAGCCAAATTCGGCAGGGCCCGAGCGGTTATTGTTTCAAATCTTTTGATCTCGGTGCCCGAACAGTGCAAGGGCTTCACTTTTGGCAACAAAACAGTACACCTTCGCATATAGCTGTGTGAAGAATAAACACCTTTTTATTCCACCAGGGTGTAGAACCACTCGATAAGGTCCATGACTGCACTGATACAACAAACAGTCGATGCAAAGTTTTGTTGAGTCAGTTGAATAAAAAACGAGCTAAAAAATAAGGTAGTCTTTTTAAAGAAAAGAAAGCAGCGGCGGGTCGATAAGGAGAAAAGGGCGCATCCTCCCGTAGCTGTAAAAAAATAAATAAATAAATAAAACTGAGAATGGTTGCCAGGTATTCATGATAAGTAATTCATTCACTCATGATCTGCCTATCCCACAGTCGGGGTTATGGGGGAGCTAGAGCCGATACATGCTGTCATTGGGCGAGAGGCGGGGCTCATCCTGGATCGATCACAGGGCCACACAGAGACATACAACCACTCACTCTCATAGTCATGATAATCTATTCATAAAGAATATTATTTTGTCGAAAAACCACCTGCAATTTTGTTTTCTCTTTTTTACCTGATGATTTTCCTCAGGTGGTGTGACCACTCAGCCTGAACACCCACAAGTCACAATGTGATGTGATCGGCAAGGGCAATAAAGAGAAATGACGGGCCGAGCACAAATAACTTAGCACTGTCTCTCAGCCATCCAGATCAGGATGAAGTGACAGCCTCTCCTGCATGTTTGTTGCCGGGGCAACTCAAGACCCTTTTTCAGTCAACCCCATGAAGGACGGGTGCGAAAAAGAGCAATGGTGATGGCAATGGCAATGGTGCCAGAGCTTATGAAATATTTGCAGGTCTTTTTTTTCCTTTTTGAGCTCACAAAACCATCACTGACCCAAACCAGAAACCCATTAAAAAAAAAAGAAAAATCTCCTAAAAATCTGTTAAAGCGACATATGCTAACTGTCGGTGTTACACATGACACTTTTCAGAGAGAAGTCGTCCAGCACTGACATTTACTGGAGATGAAGTCTTCAGTGAATCTCTTAATCTTAATTATTTCATGTACGTTTGTATTTTGTGGGTCTTTTTCTTGGCAGCAGTAACAGCCAAGGACTTCCCGTGGCTAATTTAGCAAACATGCTAAATCAACAGTTTCACACTGGCCTTCCAGACCTGTACTTTAGAGCGCACACATCTGATCCTAAAAATGAAAAGCAATCCTTGTGGCCAAGTATAAGCCGCAACATACCACCCCACTGCAGCATACTCAGTTTATCTCAGCCTTCGTTGTCTAAATGTGTTAGTCGAAATAAAAAGTGCTAATGATACAAAAAAAAATAATAAATACTGTGACAGTTATTAACAATGCCAACAATCAATGAAAATATCAAAACTTGCAGGATCTGCTTTTTTTACAAGGTGGGATGAAAAAATAAAAACATGGTCTGGAAAAAGTAATGAAATTGTAAAGAAATCATTTTCTATTTTAAAATGCTTAATAAAAACAAGGATCTCCAGATCCCAAAATGTAATCAGTTCTTGCTCTGCCTGCTCATGACAGTGCCGAGTCAATCGTGAATGGTACATTTTGTGTTATTCTGCTCAAAAAAAGGTGAACAGACTGCATGAAAAGGGTAATCCTGTTGACAGAGGTAATAATAGATAATTATAAGCATTAAGCATTAAATAAAGGCCATTCATTAATAAACTTGCTGGGTAAACACAGAGTATTATCAAGAACTCTGAGTGAGAAATATTTTCAAGAGGCACAAACACCACCACCAAATATAACCAGAGAGAAAACTGGTCATGTGTGGAGGAGTGAAAGTGTGCGTGTGATGCGTCAGCGTGTGTGTGTAACACTTTTCTATGCGTCTGATTGCTATCCATGAGTCTGCGTCTGATCTGAAACTAACTAACAAAACGTCAATGTTGATTCTGCCCCGGCCACCTGTTGCATTGTGGTGCTGCGCGGCTTGGCAACGGCAGATTAAAACCGAGACACTCCCTGTTGCCAAGGCGACGGCAGGCTGCCACCTTGTGTTCTCGGGCATCCACAGTTCCTGTTTCATTTACTCAAACTCTAGCACTCTCAGCAGCGCACCCGCATCTCACTCAAGTGGGAGGACTGATCCTGTGAGTGGCGTTCTGTATCTAATTAGGAAGAAAACAGCCGCCCCCACTCGCCGACTCTGAGTCACCCTCCAAACAATACAGGTGCATCCCGGCATGGAGCCACCACGGAGAGGAGGTCAAACAAGCCTCTGCCGACGAGCTGCAGGGGACTTTTGGAGAGAAATTGAGGACAAATATGACGACAGAATCAACTCGGCGGGTTGAGGCTGCGGCGAAACGGAGAGTGCGAGTGGAAGGGACAGGTGGTGACTCTGTGTCAGTGTGTGTGCGTGCACAACGGAAAATGTGTTGACAAAATGCTTGTAGCTGTGAGTCACTCGTTCAGTTCACGTCAAGTCCGTCAAGTGTGACCGCGGGGATGGACTGCAACATGAACACAAACTCAAAAGTCTTATGTGTTATGAAAAACAAGGTAAAGGTGGACAGACGCTGATCAATAACCTCCTTGTGCCCTCCATCTCCCTACCCCCAAACCAATCACATGGCGTTGATTGACTAACAGGGACTGAAGAAATCTCTTCCTCCCCGTTGCTTTTCCGAACGCTCCCCCTCTTCTTCCTCTCCTCCTTCCATGTCAATGGGTTGTGTCTCTAATTTAGCTGCTTGCTTCACTTCACATACAGCTCCTGTTCAAAATAGCTACAGGCCACCTGATGGTAGAGCTGCCTCCCCATTGGCAGTGCCAGACGATAGAGACCCCGGCAGTGTCATAGTAACCATCTTAGCTGGTGGGAGGTGCATCAGTGAGGAGTCGGAAGGAATACGCGGGGAATTGGTGGCTCGGATCCGACGTGAAGGCTCTCACGGAAACGGGTCAATTGAGCGTTTCACAGCCTGTTGTTAGAGTTGGGAGGCTGGGAGTTTGTAAATCAGCGAGGGAAGGGCGTATCAACGACTATCAAAATTGACACAACCTTAAGTTGCCAGGCATGAGGAGAGGCCGTTTCGATAAGACAATTGGATCAAGAGAAATTAAACTCACAGACACTTCCTGACTGTAAGCTGAAAAGACAAATATACAAAAGCACAGGGGGTCAGAAGGTGCGATATATAAATATATATGTATATATAAATGTATATAATTGTTTTCATATATATAGCGTGGCGTCAGCATGATTTCATACCTCCTATGCCATGATGCTAAATAAATTGGAAAAGGCGAGGGAGGCACAGAGCGGGGAGGGGTAATGGAATCAGGAGTGAGGGCGGGTTCGGCCAAAGACAAGTGCTTTGAATAACGAGGGTTGAAAAGAGTCACTGTACAGCGAGGAAATGAGCTAACATTGTTTCTGTGGCCTTTGTAAATGGCTCCGAGAGAAAAAAAAAAGAAAAAAAAAGAAAAAGGCAAATGGGGAGAAGAAGCCGTTCCTCCTTCAGAAAACAGAGGAAATGACGGCCGCCTCTCCCTGAGCTCGTGTCAGATAACAGGTCAGAGACTTTCGTCTGCGTCTGACACGCAGCAGCAGGAGCATCGCAGCAGGTTCTGTCAGACTCTACAATGTATGACAAAGAAGTGATTGCCATCCGAGCGCTAACACATTGTGTGAACTCCACTTTCGATTATTAAATGGATAAAAATATCTCCGTGTCGGATGATGTGACAAGCGGGGGAACAAAGGGAAATATAGCGCATTAAACATCCTTTTCCTGGGGGGGGTAACTGGGGGGGTTCTTGGGCTCCAGCCTTTAAACACTTCACAAAGAGAACCCCGGTGTTTGGCTGCTCTCACGACAAATACAGGGTTAGATCAGCAGAGAGGATGATCAAATGTTTGTCGTGAGTGAGAAGAAAACAAATGGAATAAAGGAGGAAGATGTTGTCCAGAGCAGGCAGATGTACAAACCGCAGATTTGCACAGATTTCCTGTCTGAAGCTCATGGCCGGCGGCAGTAAATGGCCATATTCCTTCTCTCTGTCACAACAGTGCCATGGCAACAAGCTGGACGGCACGGAAACGACGACAAAAGATGAATCACAGACTCAACTGACTAGGAATCCCCGTTGTTAAGAAACAAGCAAAAGGCAGGATGATGTTGTCAATTAAAAATAAATATATATATATATATATTTATATATCATATCATCACAACACTCAAAAATACATGAGTCAGATTTGAGTTCAATATCATGAGAATTTATATTAATTTACATAAAAGGGATATAGCTCATAATCTAATTAAAAGAAATCTAAGGCACTGGGACTTCTGAAATGTCTTTGACACTAGATTTGATCTAAATAATTGCCTATTCAGGGAGCTTATTCACTAAAACATAAAAGCAACATTCAAATAATGAAAAGCGGCTCTGAGTTGTTTGTTGGTGATAAAATGAAAATAAAGTAACAACTGCTTTCAGGGGAAAAAAAAGATTGCGCCAGCATTATCACAATAATCAATGGATTGTTTAGGATGATAAAAATGAATTACCCGCTAGTCAATAGATTAATATAAATCTAGCCAACTCTGGGTCGACTGCATTAAATCATATAATTTAAATGCTAATTTATCTGAGTGATAGAAACTTATTTTCAGAGTGATAAGGCTCGTCCACTATTGGATTTTCTGTCTGATATTTCTTGCAATAATACCTTACAGAGAAAGTTTCCTGATTACTACAATACGATTTCCAAATTAACCCAGTAAACAAAGAAGATTAGGGGTTACAGTGAAACAGCCACGGTGCTGGAACGGCCGGGCAGGCGGTGCACATATAAGCCGAGGCGACCGGTGGGACTGGAAGTCTAAATTAAAAACCTAGCGCCTCCAGCAGCTGTGGTCAGCCCAAAATGGAATCACAAAGAGAGACCCACGGCGGAGGGGTTCGGCGCGACCAGGCGGTGGCGGCGGGTGAGATTCCCGGTTGACAGCCCCAGAGCAAAGGTGTCAGCTGAACTTTAAAAACTCTTATGTGGACACACACGTTTCATGCGGCGGCGCAAGTCATTCAAACCTTCCTCAGGATTCGGGCAGACGCGGCTCAAAGAACACAACTTTGGTTACTTTGCCAGAGGCTTCTTACCAGGACGGGCCTCTGAATCCTCTCGGTCCGCTCCATTCCTCGTTTGCCAAACTTGCCTCACAATGGCAAACCCGGGTGGGGGGGCAATACCGGAGCCCAGAGTGTGTGTGTCCGTGTTGGTGTGTGTGTGTGTGTGTGTGCGCGTGTGCAACAGTGGCTACAAGTGGCTGTCTGTTAGCTTGACAAGTGCATATGTGTGTGTTTGTGTGTGCGGTGTGAATGAGAGAAATCCAGAAAAGAGTGCAGTGTGTGAGAAAACCACAGAGCGTTCTCTTCACCTCCAGCCCTTCACACACCCGCACACACACACACACACGCACACACACACACGCGCCCCCACCTCCACAACCCCAGGGAACGTGAACCTTGTGTAGAGGAAGGGAGCTGGAGTAGGGGTAGGTTGGGGGGTGGCTGATGGGGGTAGAGGGGGTCGGGTTGCAGGACTTGTGCTACATTTGCAAACTGGGGAAATATATTTAGCCTTGGGCCGGGCAGAAACAGGGACGTGAACACAGCGGGACCAAGAAGGACACTTGGTATGCGGCCGTCAGCCATTCAATGCCCCAGCTGACGTGCGACGGGGGCTGGGGCAGCGTCCAGGGAAACCCCCCGCCTCCCACTTTCTCCTACTCTCTCTCTCTCTCTCTCTCTCTCTCTCTCTCTCTCTCTCTCTCTCTCTCTCTCTCTCTCCCTCCCCCTCTCTCTTCCCTCCCCCCTTTCTCTCCCCTTTTTCTTTTTCTTCAAATATAAAGTATTATGTTGGTTTTTTACCCCCGCCTTGTTGTTTTTTTTGCGTTTGCCTTGTCCC
>CAAKHD010005029.1:108988-119263 GCA_901007705.1 Fistularia tabacaria | reverse complement strand
AACAAAAAAAAAAACAGTTAGGAAAGACATATACACACATATATAAATGCATACATGCCCACACACATATACATACATACTGTATATACATACACAGACCGATACCTACATATAATATATACACACATATATACACAATATACACAACTACACACATATACATATATACATACACATACAGACATAGATAGCAAACACAAGCAAGAATATATAGAGTAAGTGAACCAAAGTGACCCGTAGTAGTTATGGGCACCACACGTGTGAGTGGGTGATGGAGTGATTGGGTGGTGGTCGCACAGATACCCCCAGGCAGTCAGGGCTGTGTCCCGTCCAGACTGCTGTTATACAGTCTGATGGCCGTGGGCATAAATTAGCGCCTGAAGCGTTCAGTTCTGCACCGGGGACGGGATGAGCCGCTGGCCGAACGAGCTGCTCATCAGCCACAGCTCGTCGTGCTGGGGGTGGGAAGGATTGTCCAGGATAGCTCCCAGTTTGTCCTTCACCCTCCGCACAGCCACCGACTCAAGATGGTCGAGGTTGAGTCCCACCACTGAGCGAGCTTTCCTCACAAGCTTGTTGAGCCTGTTGACCTCACCAGTCCTGGCACCGCCCCACCAGCACACTATAGCAAAGAATAGTGCGCTGGCTACCATAGACTGGTAGAAGGTCTTGAGGAGCACGCTGCAGACACCAAACGACCTCAGTCTTCTCAGGAAGAACATCCTGCTCTGAGCCTTCCTGTATAGGGCATCTGTGTTGTTTGTCCAATCCAGTTTATTATTAATATGGACCCCAAGGTACTTGTAGGAGTCCACAATCTCCACCTCTTAACCCAGAATGGTGATTGGTTGAGGTCTCCTCCTATTCCTCCTAAAATCCACTACCACCTCCTTAGTCTTGGAGATGTTGAGTAGGAGGTGATTTGGGTTGCTCCACTCAACAAAACTCGCAACAAACTCTCTATACTCCTCCTCGTCATCGTTGGTGATGCATCCAACGATGGAAGAGTCGTCAAAGAACTTCTGGATGTGGCATGAACTGGACTTATGTCGGAAGTCGGAGGTGAAGAGAGTGAAGAGGAATGGAGATAGGACAGTACCTTGGGGCACACCTGTGCTGCACACCACGGCCTCAGAAACACAATCGCAAAGCATCCACGATATGTACCAACAAACAAATTTGTATTCTGTTATTTTAAATGGGAAAAATTCATTTAAGATACGAAAAAGTCAACATATGAACCCACTCCTGCAACAAATAAAATTTGTATCTTAAGAGACCACTGTACTATAATTCAGAGATAACAAAAAGGAAAATCATTCGTCTCAATAATTTTCAATATTTCTATTTCCAGTGCTTTTCGTATAAGGGGAGATCAGATTTCAAAATATTTTTGATGTCCCCAATTATGCTTCTACGCCTACTTCTTCCTTTCAAAGTGCACAGAGATTAATATATATTTAATAGATGAATGCATTGAAATCCTTCTTTTTCAAACAAACATTGTTCTACACAGGGTGGCTCAAACATTCAAGGATGATGAATCAGAAAACCTGTCATGAAACCTGTTGTCCGTTTGGAAGCACAGACCGTGTATAAAGAAAGACATGTTGAACTAATTCCTCACAGATCCTCCCCGAGTGATGATGCATGACGTTTGATGCATGATGATTAGGCACTCTGCGTCTCTATCAAATGATTAATTTCTCGTTTTAAGGGTTTCTGTCATTATTTCAACTGTGACCTTCAAACCGTACGTAAGAACCTCAAAACAAGAAACATGAAGAGGGCAATCCTATGCTCCCACATCAGCCCACATTAACACCTGTCACTTTGATGTCTGTATGTCCATAGTTTTTGTGTCCTGTTATGTTCCTGTTGAGAACACTTAGCTGTCAATATGTCATCAGATAAATTCCAGGAAGAGCCACCTGATTTTGATGTTGCATCTGGGATTCTTGATGCACTCAAATAGGTCTTTACCTTTTCTTTCACTCCTACTTTTAGATAATTATCGATGTGAATACCTGTTTCTCTTTTTAGACTTGTTTCCAGTTTTCGTGGTCATTGAAAACACAAAAAAGAATGAGAAGTTTAAGGAACAGATCTCAGAAAGGCCTGCATTTCAAAGAACATCTATGACCTCAGACTTCATCCCTTAGAGGCAAGGAGGGACGAATAAAACTGATTTGTGCCAAACTCATTCTTAAATTGTTTTTATGATTTGGAAGTAACAATGTAAAGGTGGAGGAATTGAGTACCATATCCCTCTTGGTATTCCAAGAGTACCATATCTCTCATGGTTGTTAATTTGTTGTATTTCTTTGTTTTGGCCTGTTTGAAAACCTGAAACATTGAAACCCAACTTTTTTGGAATATGAATTAAGTTTTGACGGAGTTGAACTCAAGGAGCTCCCTTTTAAATGTTAGGAAAGTTCTGAATGGAGTTCTTTAAATCCATCCAGACTCAATGATAACCCTATTAGTACATAGTGGTCAAAGGCCACTGTAGCCTCAGAACAGAACATCTTGACAGGGCATTGAAAGTAGACAGGCCTTGGTGAGAGTTTTGTCTTGGCTTCATATTACTCTCTATACAAAAATGTTTTTAGAATATGATCAGTTACACAGCTCTCTTTGTTGTGTCCCTCCAGCTTAAGAGTACCATGCAACACATCAACCTCCAGATCAGCCATGACACCAAAGAGTAAGTCTCTGCCACCTATTATTACTGTATATTATCTTTGTCACCCTCTCTCTACTCATCGTTGCTTTACACTGCAGCTCACACGTTACCTAATTATTCTCAAAAAGTGCTCATTGATGCTTCTTGCTAAAAACCTTCTCAGTCTGCCTGTTGTAACTGACTTGAAACCATGTCAACAGGGAGTAATTGAGGAGAGAAAATGTGATTGCACCACATCTTTTTGCTAATCAATGTGTTTTGTGTTTGTTTTTCTGGTTTGTCAACTTGAACACATTCTGTGAATGAGTGGATGAGACTAGAAAGCACAGGTGACATAAAGCAATTAGCTTGCATTTCCTCTAACATAAACTCCACAGAATCACTGGCTCCACCAAAACTTTGCTTTGTTGCCAACTTCAAACTTGTAAACTTGGTTAGAAAGCCAGAAATGCTGGTTATAACTTTGGAAACTCCTTTGAAAATTATAGCTTTACACTCAGTTGTAAGAATTGAACAGGAAAAATAATGGTCTCCAGAAGTTATACATTGCCTGGCCAATAAAGTTGCAATATAAATGATAAATCATTTTAGCAGAAGAATGTCTTAGCTACATCATATCCTTAAATGGCATGCATCATCTTTTTTTACCATGAGTGTTGCTGTGTTAGAAAGAAGAATTTTAGAAGTGAGTGAAAGACTACAAGAGGTTGAATGTGAGACTGCATTTAAGGGAGAACGATGGAGTCAGAGGCAGAGGCAGAGACAGTGAAGACCCCTCACCCCCAAGTATGACATTAACTGTACACGACAGAGAGTGTTGTGTAAACTGAAACCTGAGCCAAAGGAAGGTTGTGGAGGACGTTGGAGGAGGGAGGGGCAGAGTTCGGCCTGAAACTCCCTGTCAGAGATCCCAGCAGGGTTTCACATGCTGACATTCAGTGACACAATTGGCATGATAACTGATGATGATGATGATTTTCTGCTACTTTTTATTCCAATAAACAACCATCAACAGTTTAACTTTGACTCATAGACAACCTGAAAAATCCTGGCCAGAATTAATATGTAAATCGGCAAATGAGAAGAAGGCAAAAAGACAGATTGCCTGCTCCTACTGCAGATAGCTGTGTTTGGCAAATACTTTGCAGAACGTTTTTTGTGTTTATCCACATGAGCCAAAACGTCTCAAATGAAAGTCTAACGCTTCCCTGCCAAAATCAAAATGGATGAAGGAAAGGCTGACAGACAGGAATCATGACAGTGTGTCTGGATAACCATGTGATAGCTGTTGCTTCTGTTCTCTCCCCTCAGCCTCCATTTCCATTAGATGAGCATTCTTGCCTTAGCAGCTCAGGGTATATGCCGGGTATAGACTCCGTCAGGGATATGGGATAATTTCACAAGCAGAAGGAACTTGATGTTGCCTTTACTACTGTGCAGTTAGTAAAAGTTATTTATTTGTTTTAGTTATTATCAGTAGTTGTGTATAGTGTATAGTAGTGAAAATGACAGAGTATTGATGTCCCAAAGTAAAATATTCAGATCAACTACCTAGACAATTTCGGTTGAATATGTTATGGAAGAATGAATTTCATTTTTGAACTTCTTCAGTTTTTACCGGATTGAACTTCTTCAGTTTTTACCGGACTCTACAGACTTTACACTTGGCAATAAATTGGTTGCAGAATGGTTGGAAGTAACGTGAATCTGATCAGCAATGCACTCTCTGGAGAAGATGAGGAATAACTCAAAATACAACATCTGAATACTTATATTCATTCTCAAAAAATGATTTACAAAGTTTTACAGTACCAAGGTTTGGTACAAAATAATAATATTAATATCATATCTGTACCTCCACCAAAGCATTGACCTTCATATGAAATTAAATTTGACTAAATGAAAAAAATAAACAAATCCAAACACTGACTTACCCAAGTCACTGTTCAAGGTTGTTCTTTTCATTTGCTATAGTTGATTAAATCGCTTGGATTAATGAAGGCATCTTCAAGGCAGTGTCAACAGACTCCATATCAAAGCAGTTTCTTAATATGAAACTTCTGCCATCCAGGCAGGTGGGGGAAATGGTTTATCCACCACAGTCAATGCACATTTGCTTGGTCAAGTCATTTGTACACTTTTAAGGCAGGTAGATGTGAACATTAAAATCACCCATATCTTTCTAGTAAATATAAGTAAACGAATTTCAATTGAACACAGATTTAATACAGTATTCCAGGTTCTGTTCGAAAGTACTAATATCCTGCTACAAGTATCTTGAAGTATGTCTCCTTTGTTTAATTCAAATACTGTGTCAAACTGCTCCAATAATAATGGTCTCACCTTACATAGCACTTTCACAACCTGTGGTTTCAAAGCCCTTCACACTTGATTGCGTTCATCCATTCACACACACATACTTACAAATCAATGGCTCCAGAACTGCCATGCAAGGCGCTCACCAGACCATTGGGAGCAACTTCAGGTTCTATGTCTTGTCCTACACTTCGCATGCAGACAGGAGGAGCCAGCAATCAAACTGCCAGCCTTTCGAAATCAGGGACACTTGCTCTTCAAACTGAGTCACATAATCATAATAATATGCGCTGCATTGTTTTCCAACCATCCATTTGTGATTTACTTTATCTGAATATTTTTTAAATGAAGAAATGTTAAATCCCTTATATCATGATGACATACTTTAGACATGGAAAATAGGTGTGGCCGAGGTATCTTTTGTCAAATCAGGAATCATAAAAGTAAAAGAGTGAAAATGTAAAGAAATCTGATTTATGTATATTTTATATATATTTCCTTCTTTTCCCCGTCAGGAGGCCAGACACAGTTAAACAGAAGAATGCCTTCCCACCCAACTTCATTCACTCCCTGGACTCCACGCACATGATGCTGACTGCTCTCCACTGCTATAGGTGTGATTGGAAACTGAAATCATATTTCAGCCCTCTGTTTCCATATACTTTTACAATTTCAGTTTATTTATTAAAGATAAAAATCTCAAATTGAGAAAAGTCTTGGGGAAAGCATATTAGTGCACATAATTAAATCACAAGCTTACTTTAGACTGTCTGAGTAATAAGAGAATACTTTAATATTCTGGCAGTAAACTGTTACTAATTGATATGTTTTGATGTAAGCTTTGATAGGGAGTGAATGAATGAGGAAATGAGGCACCATGTCTGGCTCTGTGAGACAGAAATTAAAAATGCATTTATCTACATGTGCCAATTTCTAATATTGTGTAGGAGTTATGGATCAAAATGCATTTTTATAAACATTCCTTTAACTCATTCTAAAAATGGTCTTGAAATCTCAAATCTCAAATGAAATTGTCATGTCAAATTAGTGGATACACCTTGTCATGTAAACTTATGTTACAGGCGAGGGTGGTAATATATGATTATGATAGCTTCAGAGGAGGTGTAGTAATGGTTTCAGTGAATCTGGTCATAGACATTTATCATATAAACCTGCTTGTTTGTCTTGTTAATGTCTCATCTTTTTTCTTCTTTTTCTTTTACTTTGTCTTTAATCACTATACATGAACTTTCCTCTTTCCTCACAGTTATGGCCTGACATTTGTCTCAGTTCATGACTGTTTCTGGACCCACGCTCTCACTGTGGATACTATGAACAAGGTATTCCGATTCAGTACAGCCCCATCTTTTTACTCTCAAAATTCTTCTGCCAATCTCACAATACCCTATGATACCCGTGTCAATCGTGTCTGATCATTTGTCAATTGGGTTTCAATTGATAAAGATCTATCATGTCATTTGTTCTTGCCATTTGTTCTTGCCTATACGCTTGTTTTAACATTCTCACATCTTTGGAACAGGTGATGAGATATTTTTGCAAACACTGAGAAATTAGCTTGTTTCTGTTTTTCTCCTGTTAGCACTAGTATTAAAAACTATTTCTCATCTCTGACGAGTGCTTCTTTCAAGGCGGAATCTACTTTGCTATGCAAGTACAAGTCATCTGACTGCTTTACAAATGGTTGAGTTGCTTACTCCAAATAACACCATCAGGCTGCCTGTTATGGTGAAAAAAATAACTGTCTGCCACTGCCAGGTGGTATTATCATATCAATAGACCCAAACTGAGATTCACTTTAAAATAAAATGGTTGAAACTGCCAGAAAGCCCCAATTTTCTGTAACTGTAGTCAGAGCATAGTCAAAGTTTATTTTTTTTAGCTCAACCCCAAAGGAGTCACAACTAATGATGCAGTTCCGTTTCATTGCCATCATCCTCTCGCTTACTGTCCAAATCCTAATGTGGGGGTGTGCGTCCTTCTCATTACTCAGGTAATTTAACACAGCGCCCGAGGAACAACATTAATACATTAGTCAACACCCAAGCATCTGAAGTTGGCCTCTTTTAATAGTAATTGATCTTTCTTTCATCCATTCATTTTTTTCTGAACTGTCAGCCCTTTTCAGGGTGATAAGGGACTGGAGCCTCTCCCGCTGCTCACAGGATGAGAGGCAGTGCTCTATGGACAGGTTGCCGGTGCAGAATGTTCCATAGTGACGGAAGATGTGCACTTATGCAATAAACAAAGCAGTCTGAGAGCTTCTGAGATCAAGAGTGACTTTCATTCAGTTTGTTTAAAAACAAAAAGGGGACGAGGGTGAAAAAGTGAATTTAATACAACTTCTGGGCATGTTTCATGAAAATATCATGTATTTGATCAGTGCATCACTGATTACTTGACAGAAACAGCTCATTGAGCTAACAAACGATTGACCCTTTGGATATTTACACTCTGCCTGCCTCACCGTTTAATTTAGCATCGACAAAAGATTAAAAGATGAGAAGCGGTCATTTCAGGACAGAAGTTGCATCTGAAAAGAGCAATACATTTGAACAGAGCTGTGATAGTATCGCTTTTTCTTATCTAATCCTGATATTCTATAATGTATTTATATTTCAGTAAATAGGGGATCGGGTGTTGACAGAAGGCTGAGGCATTGGGAAAAATGGACATCAGGATATCCAGTAACATGTTAACAGTATTTAACATGATTATCTGCTTGATTTTGAAACATCACCTGTTTTGAAAAGGCAAAGTCAACTAATTGCCAAGTACTTGATCGCATTTATTCTCGTGAAATTTTTACTGCACAGTGATCAGCATCTGGGTATAAACTCTGTTTCATAATCTTAGACAAAAAAAAAATAGACACACAAAGCCCCTGAGGCATTGCTAATTATACTTTACTTTTATGTCAATATATTGCCCATCCCAACAGCTAAGTGAGTGGGGTTTAAGATCTCGTAAAGGCCAAATGTGTCTGATTTTATGCAGAGACAGCTATCTGATCTTTCTGTTATTGCCCCTTTCACCATATTTCCCTTCTCTTCTGCCATTATTCTGGTAAAAGAGCAATTTGGTTTCTCAAGGCTTGTTCTCTCACCACGCCAGGTCTGTCGGGAACAATTTGTGGCCCTACACAGCCAGCCAATCCTTCAAGAGTTGTCCAACTTCCTTCTACAGAAATACTGCAATGGGCTGCCGTGAGTTAGACCATCTGTATAATCTTTTTTTATTCTTTTATGATACCACGCACAGGACATGTGACTCCCACCTCAACACACACTGTACACAAACACTGGAATAAGAGGTTTTAGGATTATTAGGGATCATTTTGTTTGCCAGAGATTTTCCATGCCCCTGCGGCAGTGATATCAAATATATTTACGTTTTTCTCTCTGCCGACATGCTTCTATCTGGCCTCAGGCAGGGTCCCTCTCATCATCTATCTGTGTTTTTCTCTGGAATAATTGGACACCTTTGCTACAGCCTTTGACATGTAGCAGCACTTGCCTTCTTTGCTTCCTTCTCAAATTGCGACTGCTCCCGTGAGTTTGGAAGGAGATAACAGGGACGATTTCTCTTAATTCACACGTGGACTCTGGTGTAAATCAAAACTGAAGTGCAATGAGAATCCTCATTACCTCTTGGTTTTATTAAAAAAAATATTTGTGATCATTTGAACCTGCTGTCTACTCAGACACATGCTTCCCCTTATACAGTATTTGACATTGCTTGATAGTGACTGTGAAAGTACTTTATTCTCGTGTACTTAGCTTCTCATACAGTGCAACTTTCTTTTTTTTCCCAAGAGGGCATTCCTTTGACAGCCCTTTTAAAAATTAGCACAATAACCATGAGGAAAGCCATGAAATCCAGGTGTATTTAAAGTGTGAGTGCCAGAGATTGACAGCCAAACAATATTGCAGCTGTCATAAAATGGATCTTGTGCAGAGTAACCCAACAATTTTATGAAAGGGCCGAGGGTTCTGGGTTAGTTTTAACTGTTTGTTTCATGTAAATGCTTTCACTTTAATGACTGTATTAGTCTACAAATTATCTGTAGTCTGAAGAGTAAAGGAAAAGACCACCACCTATTTCTCCTTTTTTCAAGGATATTGCTTACTGGTATTTAGGTAGTTTTAGCATTTCTGATATTTGGGTAAATTCATATCTTCATAAATCCATAAATTGTGTGCTAATGGAAGTCTCCTTCCATATCCCGTTGTATATGGCAGAGGTGCCGTATCTGCAGTAATATAAGAAAAAAAGGAAAATGTAATATTAATGTTCACAGAAGCACTAAATATTCATTTAGAGCTAATTCTAAATGTGAGGACTTTGTGGACTGGCCCTTGGTCTGCCTGCAGGCATTTACATAACGTAGCCTAAGATTTTGCAGCAAGTCACTCAAGGAGGTCACTCAAGCTGTAAATTTATTTTCATCGTTTGCCAGGTTCGATGCCAGGAACAAGAAGTACCACGAGTACAAGAGGCTGATGTTGCTCCTGGCCAAGGTGCCCCAGACAGGTGAGTTTGGTGTCCTGACATCTGGTCTCGCTGATTGTGATGAACTGTTTTTGACAGCTAAGCTCACAGAGCTTTGTTTCTTTCCTGCTAATTGGACTGAGGAAGACTTGAATGTCCTAAAGCTGTGTTAGGGGTTAGCTCCAGTATTCTCCTCAGTGGAATGCTACCGAACTTTATCCTGTATTTGGAGGAGCTCTGAGACTTCCTCATGTATCACTTCGGCAATTTGGATGCAGTAATTTAATATTGTTGCCCGATGTCCAGTTGTTAAACTAGTCATATTTTTTTAGGCCAAGAAAAGACAATTGGTTATTGATTCCTATTAATATGAGGCTAGTGTTGTTTTTTTTTTTTTTTATTTTGTTGTATTTTGTTGTGCAGAATGACAGCACACAGATAGAATCTTTGTAGGTCAGGTGGATGGAAGCTTTGTAGTTACATAACCCTTTGCTCCATCTGTACACTCCGTATCTGCTTGGCACCAACAGATGGGTTGTATAAATTGATTACTGTTAATTATGTTCCTCCCCTCAATAATCAGCTTATGTGGCAAGTCAGGTATGCTCCTTGAGGCCTGTGTGTGTGTTTGTGTGTGTGTTTGTGTGTGTGTGTGTGTACCAATACATGTACACACCCAGACAGCACTGCGTGTTATTTTCTCTCAGTCCAATGCAGGATTATTATAATTATCATCCCTTTTTATATTGAAATGAGAGCATAAA
>CAAKHD010005029.1:58283-108968 GCA_901007705.1 Fistularia tabacaria | reverse complement strand
CCACACTCACTCAGTCTGTCTTTGTGAGTGTGTGTGTTTGTGTGTGTGTGTGTGTGTGTGTGTGTGTGTGTGTGTGTGTGTGTGTGTGTGTGTGTGTGTGTGTGTGTGTGTGTGTGTGTGTGTGTGTGTGTGTGTGTGTGTGTTTGAATTTCCACTGTATTCATTGTTCAATACCTGACTCACAGAATCTGAACTGAAATCCATTATAATCTTCATTGTGAAGGATATTGAACTTATTAAGGGTCGAGCTCTACCGGCTGTAATCCTTTGGGGGGAGGGGAGGGTCAGATGAATTAGTTTCGTCTATGACAGTCACAGCAAACGGGAAGTGGCTGGAGAGAACATCGAATAACTTTCATCTCCAGTATTTCAACAACAGCTGTAGCTCAGTGTGACACAGTCTGTCCTTCTTTGTGGAATTGTATTTAAATTCATACAGGGTGAATGAAGGGATTTTCATGAACCATTCCTTATGTACCTATTTCAACATAATAATCATCAGTTGGTATAATTGAATATAAGGCTATCTAGCTGAATAAATATTCGAAGATGGTGGTCCTCATTTAGACCTGACCAGCATGTAACTTAGCATTTATCCTAAAAAAAAGTGAAGTTTTGTATTAAGATACTCAATTGTAATCCATGAGAACAGCACATATTCATAGACTGACTGTCGATATGTCTTTTTAATTGCCAGTTGTACCTCCTTATGTCTGTGTTTTTGGTCCCTCTTTCCTCATAAAAAAACGAAACCATTTATAATTAAGCCTATCCATATATAATGTTTATGTTTCAATACACGTCCATAGCCTGTCCATCGATCAGCTTAGTTTTGTACAGTAAATTTTGAGAAGCCCATCACTGCCCTGCTTCTTTGTTTTAACATGTTTAGAAACTCTATTTTTAGCCATACTAAGGCAGGTTATACTTTTAGATCCATTAATAGTACTTCAAACCCACAGATGAAAATAGCCCTTTTACTCCAGTTTTAGCTAAAATCTGCAGTGCTTCAGAAAATTGTTGACTCTTATTCATGGATGAAATTATATTTGTGACGTAAGAATAAGATGATTATTCCAATTGGAATGTTAAAGTGGAAGTACATTCATTTACGGTATGCACCTACTCTTTAGAGGCTTCAATCTGCTCTGACCCTTTGCCTCTTCCGTCTCCAGGGGATTTTGATCTCCAGCAGGTGAAAGACTCCACTTATTTCTTCAGCTGAAATGCTGGTATAAGCAAGCCACTGGAGGAAGATGAGTGGAATTGACACAGAGCAGCAGGGAGGCTGCGGGCCACGCCTCATCGGACTGTTTCCCTCAGACCTCAGCTCATTGATCAGCTTCCTGGTCCACAGGCTGCCCAGAGTTACAGAATCCTCAGACGGACTGTGAAGCCGCCTGATTACAGGCTATATGTGTGGGAGAGGAGCACTCATACAAGACAAAGATGGGCGAAGGAGAAAATACCTCTTGTAACGAACAAGTACACTGTTTTTTAGGTGCGTGTATGCTAATAACTAAGTAATTAAACTAAGTATTGAGTCAAGGTGCGTTTAAACACCATTGTGTCACTTATCCCCCTGGAATGACTAAGCCCTCGAAAACTGCACTAATTTTTTTTTATTTTTATTCTTTCTTTAAAAGAACAATGTTTTTCAATTGATTTTCAAAAAAATAGTTGTTACTCTTGGCTCCCATGAATTAGGCTTACTGATATTTAGTAATAACTGCATATTTCAATCCTATTGTGAATCTTGAGACTAAGTCCTCCTCATAGATATGCAACAAAGGCTTGTCTCAGATCCCTTTTCGTTCTGGGCCAGTGCTGCATCAAGAATTAAAAATAGCAATAGTGCAATCTGATCTTCAGTGGAGACATTACAGCGGATCTAGACAAAAAGGGGTTGTTGATGACAAATATGGGTTTAGTTGAACTCGCTGAGTGACAGTCCAAAAAAATGCAAATAATCTTCACAGAGAGTTGAATAGTGCGTCGCTCACTATAGGTTTTGACATTTTCATTGGTTTTCAGATGGATGAGGTCATTTTGGTTTCCTTAACTGTATCTTGAAATTTTTAAAGAGCTAATTGCTTGAATGACTGATGGTGTGATATTGATGATTTCATCAACTCTCCCACAGGGTGCCTCAGACAGTTCCAGAGAGATCTGATCAAATCCCAACATTATTCTGGAAACAGTCATCGTAAAACTTTGCAAGTTCATATAAAAAAAAGAACAAGATTCGATATTTTCCCAGAATCTTCATCATGATGTCTGTATTTTAGTTTTAATTTGTTGACATGATCAGAAAAAGACCTTACTGTATGAAGTTACTGCATATTTCAGATTTGGGGGTAAATATTTTGCCACATTTGCCAAATTTGGTTGAATAAAATCACATGGGTACTTAATGACTCGAATAAGCTGGGGTTAACAGTCACTTAACTAAAACATTTACAATATAGTTTTAAGTCACCCATTCTGTTCACAAGTACATTTACATGCAGAGTGTGCCTTGAACAAATAATATATTATTATTTTATGTGTATTTTGCATCAACTTTACAATATTTAATTTCAAATCAGGAAATGTCCTGATAGGTTTAACCTTTACTTGCCATCACTCGTCTCCTAACACTGGTTGCCAAGAGGTATCTCTCACTTGTCAAGTGGCTGTAGCATCTCATGTACTTGCATATCACATTTCACAGCTCAATACTGACAGCCGACTGAGAAAATGGCTCTTTACTGCCAGACCTGAGCTCTTGGTTGGATGGACAGCAAGAAGGGTGCAATTGAATCGATAGACATTAGTCATATTGAGAGTAAAATTCACTTTCAAATCCTGCCGTCACTAAATATGGAAGTGAAATAATATGTACCACTGTGCTCAGACGGACGGGCAGGGTTTGCACTTGGGTGTGGCTGTGGCTCTGTTGGTAGAGTGGGCATCCCTCCGATAGGAAGATCCCCAGCTCCTCCCGTGAGTGTGCCAAAGTGTCCTTGGACAAAACATTGACTATCACCAGCCCCAGTTGCTCACAATGGTCTGGTTTGCACCTACCACAAAGTGACTGACGCTCTATATGAGGGGAGATAATTTGCCATTCCTGTTTTTTGGGTGGAGTGTGTGTTTTTAATTTTTTAGTTTGTGCTGGGGTGAAGTAGGGGTGACTTTGGCTGAGAGAGCATACAAGATACTGAAGATGTCCTTACCGCAAATTACAGTCCCCCCTGCAGCTTGATGGGTCTGTCCAGGTTTGTATTGGGGTGACTCCAAGGATGTCTGCTGTCAGAACAGGCAGCTGCTAAGGACGGACAGGGGTAATGGAGAAACTTTTAGGAGAAAATATTGTGCGCTTCCATTATGAGAACTCTCTTGAGATTAATGCATGTTTTTCATGATTAACTTGAGGGAAAGATGATGGGAGAGTGATGGAGCCAGGGGGCTGGAAGGAAAGAAATTGTTTACATTTCACAATGTCATCAATCCAGCGCATCTTACACAAGAATAGAATGCAGATTTATGTTTTTTAATGGCCCATTTCCCCTTCTAGGTATTATGACTTTTTTCTGCCAGACATAAGAATCTGCCTTTTAAAAGAGTATGTCTGAAATTCCCCACAAAGGAAGTCTATAGTATGAATCAATATATTCAGTCAATGATTACCAGGAGGTTATTAGCAGCACATAAAACTGTACAGCAACTATTTAAAAGAAAAGGCTATAGCCACAGGACTTCAGTCGTAGTTGTGTTTTTTACATGAAGATTGATGTTACCCTTCCCAAATACGCTTTTTTTATAGCCAAAAGTAACCTTATTTTGATAATAGCGTGAAGCTGCAAACCCACTATTTCCATCACATCAGTCTGAGAATTTGTTTTTTTTTGTTCTTTTTCTAACAATTGATTTAATCAGCTCTACCTTTCAGTGTCTTGTTTAGATTTTGGGAAAATATGAATTGGCTAAAAAGAGGAAAGTTGTAGCATAACACTAGCATAACTGTGGTCCCTCATTCTCTGTTTCTTTTCACGACCTTGTTTTTTGTTTTTGAATTACAGCAGAAGACCGTTATTTTGTTGGAATGTTGTCTTTATGTCTATCTGCTACTTGAGCCATCTAGTTATATTAGTGGTCAAGTCATATTTTATTTATATAGCATCAAATCACAGCACAGTTATCTCATGACACTTTACATGGGGAGCAGGTCTGGACTTACACTCTTTAAAATGATTAACAGAAACATGTCATTCCCCCATGAGCAAGCAACACTTGATGACAGTGGCAAAGAAAAACTGCCTTTTACTGATCAGTAATTTTGGACAGATTGCAGCTCAAGGGTGGCAGTCCACTGTCTTGACCAGTTGGGGTACAAAGAGAGAGAAGTACATAAAGTCAAATAACGGGTTTTACTTTGTTATGAAATCCAGGCTTAAAAATGTAATTAAGAGAAAAATGAAAAATCATGGTCCACACAAGAGTTACAAAAGTATCCTGGATGAGAAATTGAAAAAATTCAAAATTTCATAATTAATGTAGTAAATTATAAGAAGAAGAAATACCTAAATTTTCACATTCAGTTATACACACAGCACAACATCAGCAAACTTTGACCACTGCATTTTATCCATCATGGATGAACCATGAGCAGGAGGCAGCTAATGAGCAGAGTGTTGCTCAACAACACTTTGACTGGCTACGAGGAGCGCGGGAATCGAACCTGGAATGCAGAATGTGACAATCTTTTGGCCATGATTGAATTGATAACATGATAAAGCTAGTTGAAACAATTTTGATAAGGACAGTAGTCTTGTAAGGAAATGAAAAAAAATCTGTTGGAGAAAGTGTGTAGAGTGAAGAGTGTGAAACAAGCATACAATGAGACTCCAGTGTCCTGCAGCAATGTTCTTCAACACCTGTCCAACTCTATATCAGTTCAGGTGGTCGCAACTGCTGTCAAGTGTGAGTTTTGTTTTTTGTATTAACTGGATTCAGTTTTGTGACATACTGAAAATACTTCCATGAAATAATTGCATGTTTACAGAGAAAATTATACACAAATGCACAGTATGTCTCCACGCCGATGAGTAAGTGTATCACATTTAGCTAAGGCAGCAATGTGAAGCTTTTAGCAAGCTCTTCATTCCAGCCACAGCACCATCAGAAAGTGGACACCGTTCAAGTGTTGGCTGCAATCTGCCAGACATTGCAGAGTCTCTGATAGCTAGGACACTCACTTTCACTGAGAGCACTTTGATGTCTGTGCCAGACTCTCAGGCTCTCCCCGTCTATCTGCTGTCCTGTGTTGTTGTGAGACCCCAGGACTCAGCAGCAGAACTCAGGCCCAGGGGACCAGAGTGGAGAGAGACGCTGGGGCCTCATGGGTCCAGAGCAAGGGCAAGTAAGATTGAGGAGAAAAAGTAAGATAATAAAACAGCAGTACAGTGTTGACGGGTGTTTTTGTTCCTGTACGTCAGTGGGAGTTTCTTTGATCTGACTATTAATCTGATGGACAGTAAGTGATGCCTGTTCACACACACACACACCTACTTGCACACACTACATCCAATGCAGTGGTGAACTGAGCCTGTGACAGAGTTGTAAAATTAAACATTATTTTGAAATTACAATTATGGAGTTAACCATTCAGAGGACCAAAAAGACATCTAACTCAATGAACAGCCCTTGCAGGTAAACATTTTGAATGCTCCACATATAAATTGATCATTTTATTGTACCGATTGACACAAATGCACATTTCAATACAATATAAAACCTTTCTTTTTCTGCATGTTCTTCTGTGTTGAGGAGAGTAATCCCAGTTGGTAAACAGAGGAAGATTTGCCAATGTTGCTGCTGCTGCTGCCACTTTCCACAGACCTGTCCCAAAACCTACAGAGGAAACTTAAAACATTTTTGATGAAAAAGTGAAAAGGAAAGTGCGTTCACAGAGGTCTCTGCAATTACAATTATGGAGTTTTTAAAGTCTCAATTGTTTTGGGCATTAAATTCTGGAAGAACAAGAATTGTTTATCAAAGAGATTTAATAGCCTTTATAGCTCAGTGCACAGTGCATTTGTCTTTATTTATTTTGTTTTCGCACAACTGTATGACCAACAAAAGCAGAAATATTTCCCTTTTTTTTTTGTTTCCCGCACATTTCAGACTGATACCTATTATTCCATGAAGGGAATCAAATTGTGTTCAATAGTGTTCAAAGCAAATATGCTTGTTTCAAGTGGGTTGTTTGAAATAGAAGCCAGTGCCATGAAAGAAGGCCAATCTTGTGTTTCTGACCCTCTATCGTGTGAAATATGAGGAGTCAATTGCCTCATATTATAGTACTATATAAATAGTCTTTATAAAAAAAATGTTAGCTATTTTGGATGCCCATAAATTCTCAGAAAATGTTTATTTAAAGTAAATAAAGACATTGAAAAAGATAAAGTTTTAATATTTTAATTGTAATAAAAAAAAGAGATTGACAGAAGAAAATGTGATTCACCATCACATGCTTTTTTTGCATTAAATTCTGCTTCTATACAAATTGGGTAAGGCTCTTCATAGCGGGGATTTTTGCTTTTTCAGCATGCTGACCCAGCATTGACCCGGAAACATGAAGCATCGCAATGGTACTGTATTTAAACACATTTTATTCATTTTCACATGTATTGCAGTGGCATATAACTGACTGTGATGTCTGCATCCTGGGATCTTGCATTTTACACAACCACACACAAAGATTATTGTACATGTTTGTGAAGATTAAGTATTTGCTAGGCACTGGGTATGCACAGTACATGTTATAGGACGTGACAACTGTAGTAAAAGATATCTACAGTTACAATACAAGATAATCAGGTCCCTGAAACCCATGTACTCCAAATTTTAGAGAGTGATTTTACAGGGATTGCCCGACTTGCACAGGGGGAGTTGTCGGTCCCTGGTGAAGATGTCATTGCTTCCATCTCTCCATAGTGTTCTGGTATTGATTGGTTCTGCTGTTGTCTTTGCAGTTAGTTACTGTTGAATTGCATTGCATTATTCACACTTAAATACACTGATGTGATACAGCGAAGAAAAAAGAAAATATTGTTTCAGAATGATATAAGTATAGATTATAGTAGAAAAAAAACTGTGATGGTGCATATATATACATAACTGTAAATATATATGTATATATTTAAATATAAAATGTTGTGTTGGAATGGTTAGGTTGACCATTCAGAAGACCAAAAAGACAGAAAACTCAATGAACAGCCCTTGCAGGTAAACAAATTAAACGCTCTACATATAAATTGATCAATTTATTGTACCAATTGACACAAAGACACATTTCAATACAATTTAAAACCCTTCTTTTTCTGCAGAAGAGTTGAGGAGAGTAATCCCAGTTGGTAAACAGAGGAAGATTTGTCCATGTTGCTGCTGCTGCTGCCACTTTCCACACTTTTCCAAAACCTAAAGAGGAAACTTAAAGCATTTTTGATAAAAGAAAAAAAAAAAGGAAAGTACATTCACAGAGGTCTCTGCAATGTACTCATTATGTGGTAAGGGTTTAGGCATGAAAGGAAAATATACATATTCAAATAGTAATAGTAGTAGGTCCATGGCTCTGAATGGTCTAGTTGTGAAAAGGAGAACTGAGGTTGATGTACAAAAGGGAGAAAGGATGGAAGGTGAGAATGTAATGATGTTTGAAATCCAAACATTTCTGTCCTTAACTTGGATGTTCCTTCCAGAAGATAAGTACATCCGAAAAGAAAAATAACATTTTTTATTGCCATGAGACTAAATTTTAGTAAAGTAGAATATATAGTCTGATTTACATGATTCAGACCATCATGCATATTAATGTCCTTTGTATTAGGATATCAGTCTGTGAAGCATTGTGTCTTCATTATTGTTGCCTCTTTTGTATAAAGTGACCAGCATAATGTTATTGCTTTGTTTGCTCGAGTTCCAATTCTCAAACATAAGACATAATGACTTGAATGTGGACGTGTATTTTTTAAATTGTGCGCTTGTGTTGTTAATAATTCCACCTCTCTCTTGGAATTTATCTCCTGCATAGTTTCAAGTATGCAGAGTGCCCCTGCAGTATGACTTTGGTTTGTCTCATTCTTCAAAGTTTTACCAAATGCGAGATTGGTTTTTCTTGTCTTTTTCAGCTGGCTCACTTTACTACGTGATTTCTTACTTAAGTCGATGAAGAGAAATGTCTCAATTATAATTTTGGTACAACACACATTTGTGTCCCCAGGCTGCGTATCCAGGACAGTAAACACATGAATTTCAGTAAAACTCCAATTCGCATAAGCAGCCTCTTAATTATTCTAAGCTTCCAAATAAGTTCCAAAGGGCATAATTTGGGTATAAAACAAAGTACAACTGACCTCAAAACAAACACTGTATAAAAATACTTAGAAACCTTCAACTTTGTCCAGTTGGAAAGGATATAACAATGCGGGACGTAGATCAACACAAAATGAAAATGCAAAATGATCATAAGAAAAGAAGTCATTATTGGCACTGAATAATGAAATCCAATTGAAGGAGAATAATAACGGTCCCAAAGAAACCCGAGAGATTCCATTTTTCACCCTCATTACCCAGTAATGGTTCAGGCATCAGCGGGATGAGGTGAATAGAATGTCAGGTCCAAAATGGAGAAAATGTTTCCTTCCTAATGCTTCTGGACTCGAATCAGTGGCCCCCAATAATGTCTTGTAGAGGCATTAATGATCGAGGCACACCGCTGACTGCAGCCTGAGAGGGATTTGCACTATCCTGTTCCTATTCCAGCAAGATTGAGGTCTGCAAAGACACCTAACTGTAGGAAGGGACTCTGGTGATACATTGCCAAAACAGATATTGAAAGAGAGATTTTGGATTGAAAACTACTGATTTATCTTCTTATGTTCTGGTTTTGAGCGGTTTTACATTTTCACTCGTAAAAAAAAGTTTTAATTACCTGGCAGTGCAATGACAAGTCTATGGTAACATAGAATACTATCACAAAGCGTGGTCAGATATTACTAGTCACATGACTACAGCCCAAACATCCAATACTTGATTTATTATCAGTGTCATCTATAGTGGTATGAAGATTTTTGTCTACTAATGAATATTAAAGCTACAATAATCAATTGTTTACAAACTTTTTTTCATATTGTTAAATTGCTTCATTGTTGTCAAAAACATTTGCAAGTTGTACATTCTGAAGAAAAGTTTCATTAGCAGCTGATTTAAGTCAAATATTTTAACATAATTAATTTCATATTTCCTGCCATTGGGGTCTTTGTTTTGTTTTGTTTTGTTTTGTTTTGTTTTGTTTTGTTTTGTTTTGTTTTGTTTTGTTTTGTTTTGTTTTGTTTTGTTTTGTTTTGTTTTGTTTGGTTTGGTTTGGTTTGGTTTGGTTTGGTTTTTTCCACAGCCTGTCCTTTATCAAATATCTGTGACTACATCTGATACATTTTTGGGGAAGAAGTTCTAAAACAAAGCAGCAGTCATTCCCAGCCAGTTCTTAGCTTTAGTAACTGCCTTCATCTTAAAATAGCTATTGTTGATTGGTTCACTGATTAACGCAGCTTGAAATCCAACAAATACCCCAACATTTCCTGCATTAATAAATGGCCTTGCTGGAACAGGACAATCTGTCCCACAGCTGTAATTTAACTACAAATAATAGTCATTGTTTATCATCTGAAGACCCAAGGGATTAACATTCCACGTATGATGACTATCAGTGGCAGGAAAGACTTATAAAGTAGGTCAACTGTACAGTGAGAATATTCTTTCTATGTGGATAATGCACACAGGTGGGGTGGATACATGGTTTAAAACATCTTGTCAAAAGTTATAAGAGCATTCGTGTTTTATACTGAGTACTATCTCTTTGAAAGGATGCATTTGAATCTGCAAGTCTGACCTATTGATTTCTTTTAACAAGCACAGGAAACACAAGAATACACTGTTTGACGTTAAAACTTAGCATGAATCCACTAAACCACAATCAACCCCTTTACTGCCAATGGACTTTCAAGGACAACCCAAAAACAGTGATTAAATTGCCAACTTCTAATATCGGAGGTGGAACCCCAGTTCTCTTTTAGTCATTTCAACCCTTACTTTATTAAATGAGGTGAAAACACAGTAGGGAAGAGGATATGTTATACAGCAGAGAACACACTAACCAAAGAAGGTGGAGATGGGATGTGTCATTTTAGTTGAACAGAACAAGTGTTTTCTTTGCATCTAAAAACAGGTCAATGCTTGGGTTTTATGAGTCTCCTTGCAGGCTTATTGTGTTATAAAACAGTCTCCGCTCCGATCACCCTGCTGTTCATACATTCGAATAGTCAAACCAGAGCAATTACAGAGAATAGTAACTGTAGGAATCTCACCAGAAATGGGCACACTCTTTCTAGAAATCTATCATCACAAGTTTGAAGATAGCCTGGATCTGACTTTGACCTGGTCTGTCTCAGGAAGGCTCACAATAGAGTCCTTCTTAGGTAATCTCAAGTCACCCAGGGCTGTTCCCATACCCCCGACTACTGCCAATCCTGCACCAGCCCCAAAACTCGGCAGAGATGCTACAGGAAATGCTCCTACTGACACTTGGTGGGGCAGTACCACCCTTTGTGGAATAATACCCCGGATGCCCGAGAGGCTAGAATGGGTCTGTGTTGGTCCAATGGAAGTGGAGGAGACTCTAGTTGACTGGGGCGGGCTGGGAGCTCCTGGTTGCAATCCCTCATGTGGTAGTGAGGGTTGAGAGGCTGACAGTGCCCTTGCGTCTTGGCCCAGACTTCCCATTTGCAAGGAATGGGTGCTCTTATGTGAGCTGGGTCGGTGTGCAGGACTGGCTATGTGTTGCTGAGCTAAAGAAAGCTGAGAGCCTAAGGTGGGTTCAGCACGGGCACTGGATCCATATTGGAATGATCGTCCTACGACTGCCAGTGGGCTCTGGACAGGGGGGCTTGACAGGACTGGAGCAAAGGCACCAGAAGCAAGAAGCTGAGACTGTAGTGGAGATGCCGAGACAGGGCTTGATACACTTTGCATTACCTGGAATCTCCTCACCACCCTGGGGGACGGCAGATTTCCAGCTCCCACTGTGTTCCCTTGCATTGGTGGGCAAAGACTCATGGCTACAGCCTGCTGGAGGGTACCAATAGCTGAGTTTTGGGGCTGGAAGGGGGAACTTGAAGGAGTAAAAATACCACCAGGCAGAGGTGGTGTCACAGACGTGCCTTGCTGTCGTGGTACCTCCACCTGTTGAACCATCTCACGATCATATTTAACTATTTCCTGGATCATCTCATTCTCTCGGTTGTTGAAAACACCTGAGTTCAGATCATGCTGAACTTTATGCATCAGGATCGAGTTCTTCTTCCCTGCAATGACATAAGTACAATGTAGCATCGAAAGCTAAATAAATTCAAATTTTAATGTCAACAGTTGTGATAATTTTAATACATTTTGGCTTGAAATAGACTTCACACAATCTTATTGAGGTAACTAATGTCAGTGGTATAAAAGTCTTTATATAAAGCATCACTAGTTTATCAGTTATGAAGAAAAAAAGGAAGACAAAAATTGTGACCGCCTCTGACTAAGCAATAAGATAATCCAAATCATAAAAAGATTTTCAGCCTTTATATTCGACACATTTTGAACCTGTATCTCTAAAACTGCTCCGTGATTGGGGTCACTTCTAATGAATGAAATTCAAAAAGAGATAGATTTCTGGTAGGACTGGTAAAACTTCAGATACACTCACTCACACCAGTCCACTTGATATAATTCTAAATACCTGTGTATAAAAAGCGGCACTGACCCACATCCCAGTGCAATGAGCACCTCAGCTCCCAGTACTCCAAAATACAGTATTTATCAGATTTGAGCCTCAGTCAAAAGTAAGCTGAGTTGTCCTTTGCAGGCTGAGGTGCTCTATAAATAATCCAGCAGGTGCAGGAAACTTTACAGTTAAATGCAATTGTTTTGTAGAAGCACCAACTTGAAACAAGGTCGATATACTGTTTACATACACGGTGTGTATATAAATATACAAAAACACAGTGCATGTGTATGTGTATGTGTGTGTGTGTTTGTGTACGTGTATACAAATATATCCATACGGTTATGTATGTTTTGGCTTTTCCTGTTACCCGTAGTTGGTATAACAATGCAGGGATAATATGTACCATATCGCCTTTCTAACCCCCACCTTTAAAGCCATAAACTCTTCACAAATACATAAACTTGAAAACAAAAAGCATTAAACTCTAGACATTGCAAAAACAGATAACATGCAGCAGTCTCTGCGGTTCTGACATAGTTTTCCAAGCATTTTTGCAACAGATCAATTCAAATAATTTTGATGATTCACACTATTATTTTCCATCAGCAACTCTAACTGATGCATGGAAAGAACTCATACAGGCTAAAATGACAGTCCTTTCCACTGGTAAGATAGTCTAGCACATAACATTTCCTTATGTATATATAATATACAGTATGTCAAAAAATTATTTCACTGAATGAACAGAAAAGAAATGCATGTACACACCCTATTTCCATCTTGTAAATGCATGTAATCACATTTTATTTCATTTTCATTAATGTGAATGTAGTTTGGATTTTAAGAAAGCTGCAAGAAAGCTGACTATTTACAACCTTAACACATGCATCAGAGGAAAACTTGTTATATTCCATTTTACAATCTAGAGACCTGACAAATTTATCAGTGTACACGAATAAAAAAAATGGAAACATTTGCAGTTCATCCCCTGAATTTCGGTGTGTTCGCTTGTTGGCACTTTCTAAATTAATAACATGTTATGGACTTCCAGTTAACCATGGATCTGAGTTCTTCTGATTCATGAGCCGTTAATTTTCAGAATGTGATGCATTTTTTTTCAAAAGAACTGCAGATTCACATTCACTCGAAAATCATGCAGCACATGTTCAGCCAGGTGGAAAAATTCTCCAAAAGCTGGTGTGCACCAGAGCAGGGCTGTCCGTATTACAGGTTTTCACTAAGACAGACACAATGCCAAGCCTTTACTGGCACAGCAGGGGAGTGTGAAACTACCTGATCACATTTGATGACACATGCCTCAGGCAAAAAGCTGTGTTTACGTCACAAAGTGGTCAGAATCCAACTCTATGGCTTCTCGCTGCTGTTACATTAGCAGGCGATTATATTGTGAGTGGTGAGAAGAAGCTGCTGGGAGTTGTACTGACAAGTTTGTCCTATCAAAAAGAAAAAAAATCTCTACTTGACGATATGGGAGATCAGTAAATCAATTGTTTCAACATAACAATGACCTGATCTGAGATTTAATGCAGACAATAAATATTCAGCTGCTTTGCTATTTGGGTGAGGACAGAAGTTCTACCTGGCAGGGTTCCTGCCATTGTTAGATAATTTAGTATCATCAGGGTGGGTCAGATCATTGCAAAGCAAAATAGTTTTACCTTGGAAGATGCTGTAACGTGGTGGACAATACATCCATCATTCAACTTTAATGCTCTCTTGCACCCCGAGGATACCCAGATGGGCAGTGATAGAATTTGAGATCCACATTTAAAAGTTGATGGGAGTAATGTCGAAGAGCTGCTTTAGGCTGAGCAACTACAGCTGGTCAATAAGAACTACTTCTCGTTGTACTTTGTGGAAGGACTATGGGTCAAACTGGCATTAACGAGTAACCAGAATAACTTTGCAGAAGAATTTGAGTATATCCACGCGTTCGAAGGAATCTCTCATCCCCTGGTTAAGAGAAGAAATATAATCAAAAAGGGATTATCATACCTTCTCTGTATGTGAAAGGTTCCATAAAGATTTTATTGTCATGTAATGTCTTTCAGATCTGAAATAATTTCAGATCCACCTACTCATGAATGATAAAGGGAGAACAAAGACAGGTGATGAAATCTTTTAGATTACTTTGGACTTATTTCGGACATGAACAAAGGAGGCAGAGATCTTATTCATCAGCCAGTCGTTCTGCTCCAAAAAGCCAAAAACTTTTGTTACTATTCTATTAATATCTAGATGGTATTCTCAAAGCAGTGTTTAATAGGCTTCTGGTTTGTTTGATTTGAATAATTTTATCTTTATGTGACAACTATTTTAGCCAGCATGTCATTCTTTCTACAAATATGTGAGTGAACTGTCTGAATGCTGCTTATGTGTGGAATCTGGATGCTATGGCAACATCTGTGACGGGTCATACACAGGGCTTTTGTTAACATTGGAAAGGTTGTCATGTGACAGCAGCACTGCTGCAGTATGGGTGATAATTTTGGAGGGGGGAGGTCACTTGGGAGGATCATAAAATTATCTTTTTACTTGCAAACAAGGGATTTCTAGAAAGCTCCTGTAAGAAATCAGTTGCCGTTAATGTTTGTGTTTTCCTTTGCTGTTTCAAGTGCCATGAATATGAAATCTTTCAAAATGGTAGAGGAAGTGTTCAGCTTGCCATTACATATAACTCCTAAGAAAATGTTAAAAAATGTCATATGTCATGTATCTGTGTTTCCTCTGTGCTTTTCCCTTCAAAATATCTTGTTAAGATCATTCAACAGTATATCCCATCATTTTAACACAGATGTTTTCCTCATGCTTAATTTAATTGCTTGAATGTGAAATTATTAGAACACCATTCTTGTGTCGCAAACCAACAGGACATAATGATAAAAATCTGAAATAATATTTTGTAACTTTAGTCTGTCTAAATTTGCTCCCATGTGTGGAAAATTAAATTGAATTTTGCAGCATATGAATTTAGCATATGAATTCATATATGAATTTATGTGATGTTTTCCAAAATCCGGCAAGGTTAGAAATTTCTGACGGTTGTGTTGAGTAGATTTCATAGCTTCAAGTTCCAAATTATATTGTTATCAATATTATGCACCAACAAATAGGATCAAGTTCACACACTTTGGTCCAAAATCAAAAGATGAAGAAAAATTATCATTTTTACTTGTTAAGGAAAACATCTCTTACCTATCCTGTCCAATCTATCGATGGCAACGGTCTCAAAGGCCCTCCTCATCATCGGATACTCCTCGAGCACCTCATTGAAATTGTCCACAGAGAGTGAATAGAGGCGACAGTAGGTGTCTGAGCGTACACTGGCTGTCCGCCTGCCACGGGTTAGGAGACATATCTCTGGAGGTGGAGAGAGGCACAAGACAAAGGTTGAAGAGCTCAAAGATAACTAAATGAATATATAAATAGATAGATGAATAAATTAATATCTATATATGCTCCTTGAGCTGCCACCACTACTTGAGCTGCCTCCTTACCAAGGTGGAGGGGTCTGCGCATCCCAGTAATCCTGGGAGCTATGTTGTCGAGGGCTTTATGCCCCTGGAAGGGTCACCCAAGGCAAACAGATTGCAGGTGAGGGAACAAAGCGCGGCTCAGAAGAGCCCCATGAAGAATAACATTATTGAATCTAGTTTTCCCCTGCCCGTACGCAGGTCACCGGGGCTACCCCCTGGAGCCAGGCCCAGGGGTGGGGCTCGATGGTGAGTGCCTGGTGGCTGGGCCTGCACCCATGGGGCTTAGCCGGGCACAGCCCGAAGGGATGACATGGGTCCCTCTTTTCCTGGGCTCACCACCCACAGGAAGGGCAAAGGGGGTCCGGTGCAATGTGAGCCAGGTGGTGGCCAGAGTAGGGGACCTTGGCAGTCTGACCTTCAGCTGCCAAAATCGGCTCTTGGGACATGGCATGTCACCTCTCTGGCGGAGAAGGAGCCAGAGCTGGTGCGCAAGGCCTAGAGATTGTGACTAGATGTAGTCAGACTCACCTCAACGCACAGCGTGGGATCCGAAACCAGGCCTCTTGAGAGGGGCTGGACTCTTTTTTACACTGGAGTTGCCCCTGCTGAGGGCAGGGCTGGGTATATTGATTGCCCCCCGACTCAGTGCCTGCACATTGGGGTTCAACCCGGTGGACAAGAGGGTAGCCTCCCTCCGCCTTCAGGTGGGGGGATGGGTTTGACTGTTGTTTGCGGCTATGCACCCAACAGCAGTTCAGTTTACCCACCCTCCTTGGGGCCCCTTGAGGGGCTGCTCGAGAGCGCTCCTACTGGGGACTCCATTGTTCTTCAGAGACTTTAACACTCATGGACCAACCTCATTCAGCGGTGCTGAAGAGGAGGGTCCGCTGGGTCAATGAACCTCAGATCCAGGCGGAGCAGTGTGGTTTTTGTCCTGGTCATGGAACAGTGGACCAGCTCTGTACCCTCAGCAGGGTCCTCGAGGGGGCATGGGAGTTTGCCCAACTAGTCTACATGTGTTTTGTGGCTCTGGAGAAGGCATTCGGTCGTGTCCCGCGGGCAATCCTATGAAGGGGGTGCTCCGGGAATATTGGGTACCGAACCCCGATATACGGGCTTATCAGTCCCTGCATGACAGGTGTCGGAGCTTGGTCCGCATTGTCTGTTGTAAGTCAGACCAGTTTCCAGTGAGATTTTTTGTCACCGATTCTGTTCATTACTTTTATGGACAGAATTACGAGGCGCAGCCAGAACATCAAGGGGCTCTGGTTTGGTGGCCACATCTGCTTTTTGCAGATGATGTGGTTCTGTTGGCTTCATCAGGCCATGATCTCCAGCTCTCATTGGAGCGGTTGGCAGCCGAATGAGAAATGGCCAGGATGAGGATCAGCACCCCCAAATCTGATACCATGGTTATCAACGGGAAACGGGTGGAGTGCCCACACCTGGTTGGGGAAGAGGTCCTACCCTAAGTGTAGGAGTTTAAGTATCTCGGGGTCTTGTTCACAAGTGAGGAAAGGATAGAGTGGGAGATCGAATTTACCAGTCCATCTACGTTCCTAACCTCACCTATTGTCATGAGCTGTGGGTAGTGACCGAAAGAGCAACATCGCAAAACTCAATCGGCAGAAATGAGTTTTCTCCGCAGGGTGGCTGGACTCTCCCCTAGAAATGAGGTGAGAAGTTCGGCCATCCGGGAGCAGCTCAGAGTAGAGTCGCTGCCCCTCCGCATTGAGGAGTCAGCGATAACAACATCACCGGATCACAGGATCCAGGCCACAGCTGGAAACAGAAACACTGAACATGTAGTTCATATTTATTTGTTTTGAGGTTATCTAACAATGACCTCTATGGTGACTGTTTTTTCTGCTCAGCTTTAAAAGGATTAATATTTCCTTGATATATCAATGATTAATATCTTGTGCAGAAAGACTTTGTGCTGCTTTCTGCAACTTAGTGATTACAATGTTGATGTTCAGATGATGTAACAAAAGTAAGCATTAGGATATCCCATATCAGTCTCTGGTAGTACAAGTTGGAATAATCTTTTGGCAACAGCAACTGGTATTGAATTTTCATGTTTCTTTCTCACAGTCATGCAAAAAAGAAACCCATTTCTTCAGCATATAAGGTTAAACTAAATGCATCAAATAATACAGTGGATACACCATTCATACAATTGATAATGTTCGGCCTTCAAAAATGGGAGAGGGAGTGAAAGAACTGCAGCTACTCCTACCTTAGGAATCATAGCTGGAGTCACCTGATCCCTGAACTGTCCCTTGTGTGTTTGTGTGTTTGCATTTTCACATATTACTGGTAAAAAATAAATGAATTAATAAAAAAAATCACAGAGGTAAAATAACAAAATCAAATTATTTTGCAGCATAAATATCGAAGCAGTGTGTTCCTATGAAACCAACAGGGCTGAAATAAGACTCATTAATTTTTGATGTAAGAAATACAAAATCTTCCATGAAATTTGACTCAATTTAATTAACAGTTATAGGGCATCTTTGCACCTTAAATTCATGTGCATCAACATCAACATCTTCATATCTCTTTCACACATGACAATGTGGAGATGAAGCACATTTACCTTGGGAAAATGTGAATGTGAAACAAGGTGGTGAGAAAAGAAACGCGAAAGGGGAAGGGAGGAGACCTTACCTCCAAAGTAGGAACCATCCATTAGCTTCATTCCTATGTTTCCTTTGGTCAGGATGCTGACGACACCATGCTGGATGAAGTACATTTTCTTGCCAACAGTGCCTTCTCTGACAATGTAATCAGCTGGCTGGAATACTTCAAATCTCAGTTTTGTTAACATGGCCGTCACAAAGTTGGGGTCAGCATTGGCAAACAGTGGCATAGAAGCCACCAGTTTACGGCAGTTGAAGTTGATAATTTCCTAAATGTTGACAGCAGACAGCAAGCTCAGGAATGACTGCTCTAATTGTGTAAGGCAGGCATGATGCACACTATTACCTTACCATGCAGAGATAACCAATGTAATAGTCAATGCTTGGTTTACAGTCATATACTACAGATGATTTGCTCCTTAAACGAGAAATTTAATGACAGGTTTTATGCATGTATGGAATACCTAGAAAAATGACTTTTCGTATAACAGTCGGTAGAAATTGCACTTTATATCTACATTTCATAATATTAACAGATACTGCTGATACCCAGTTCAGTATTCTAACTGTGTTTTTCTATAGGATATACCTAGTAAAACAGCCTCTGAGCCATCCTTGAATCAAAAAGATTTTTTTTTGTTTCTAACTGCTGTAAATGGTGTCAGCTGGCAGGAAGACTGTTGGAAGCATGGGTACATGAAGTCCATTTGAAAATCAGGTTAAAGCCATCTGCTCCTTTGGAAAAAAATCTTGTTCATCTATTCAGAAAATTTGACAAACTTTAGAGTGCTGAGCTTGAGACTACAAAACCAGTGAGGGCATCCTAAACAGTTAATAAACCTGTATGTTTCTATCTGCCTGTATATGAAAATGGTACCCTCAGTGGAGGGTTTGAAGTGTGTGTTTAGTGGAAATTTTTGTGTGTTTTCGTACCTCGCGCAGGGGCTCATTAAGCTCCTCAAGGATACTCTCCTCATCAAACATCTTGCCCTGGTATCTGTGCTCATAGTAGTCATGGATTTTCTGTCGGAAGTCTGCTGGTAGTTTGTGGAACGACATGTACTGCTCTACTTGTTTGTACTGGTGGATGGAAGAAGGCAGAAGAAGCATGAATGGATTCAAATTTCATACAGTAACTCTTTTGTTAAATGTTTTGCAACATATATGTGTGTGTATATATATGTATACATTTATCTATATATACACACAAAAACTGCAAACTTGTAACTGCAAGCGGGTGATTAGATGAAAAGAGATATGCAGACACATGAATTTATACTCAAAATGACTCTCCCTTATTCATCCAATTACCATCTTGTAATCACCCATAACATCTGTGCGTACAGTTACTAGGAAATGGAGCTCCACAAGAAGATCCTTTGACCCATGTATACATCATAGCTATGGGAGGAACTCTGTGATGAAGCTGTTAAGGAAACATGACAGTTCTGTAAAGCCCATGAGAATTTATCACGCTTGGCTGTGTTTAGAGAAGGAAGATGCTGCTATGTCTTAGTCAGAGGCAGACTCTCTCCCGTCTCTGGTGGAGGACTTTTATATTAACCATCTCTAAAGAAAGGCATTTATTTGAAGTCGAGTTTTACAAGGTACTATCGCAGAGAATGATTTATTTTCTTTTTATTATATATCTTTTTATTTCGCAGCATAGTAACCCATGAAAATGCACCTTCAGAAGTGATTATGAAGATTTTCAATGGTACAAATGACTCACGGATCTACTTATTTAGAGATGATTGAAGGCTGACTCCATTCTTGTATTCAATGGGCACTGATTAAATAGCAGGTTTACTCTTGATGCTAATACCCACATCTTTGATATCAATAAATCAGTAATTCATGTGTATTTGTGTATTTAAGGTTCATATGAAAATGTGATAGTATTACATAATTTTCTCAGCATCAGCTATTTATGGTAGATGCTCTATCAATTGTCATGGATTTTTTGTTTAGCTCTTTTTAAACAAAACATTATTTTAGACATGCTCAAAAAAAGCATTTAACTCTAAAGGAGCATTAATGAGTCTTTGCTACTCGTAATTTATGTATGTTTTTAATGACAAAAAAGATGAATATTTCTAAACGATGTTGTCAAGATAAAAAGGAAAAACAAGTAAATTATTTAGAGGTAGCAGTTGGCAGCCACTGTGTTGGTTACTATTCTTGCACAAAGTTGTTTATTGGAAATGATAAATATGCAACCACTTTACTGTCAAAGAGTTTAACATGGAGGGGCAGTCGTTGCACTATGGGATAAAATTAATTCTTTGGATTTTAAACAACCCCAATTTTACAGGTGTCATAATAATCTTTGTCAGAAGCACAGTGAACTTCCCTTCTTCCAACTCATTTTGACACTTTCACAACACATTTCATATCTCGATTCCTGGTTAAAGTAAAAGCAGCTGAATCTAGAGCATAGTCTCTCCCTGAATGATTGAATTGCATGAACTGTGGCGAATATATGCCATTTATTCCCCATTCATTCCAAAAAATGATCTGGGGTTTGTTTTATTGAAGCCTGAAAGATTGGATTTTTCTGTGTGGGTTTTATGCATGACTACCTTCCTGTAAACAAAACACTCGCCCAAACACTGCACAAACACAGCGCACCCTGGGGATGAATAAGTTGCTATAGTATTTTGCAATAACACATCAACAAGATAACCTACAAACCACATCTGCTAATTAGGTCACTGAATTGAAATTTAAATCCACAAGATTCATGTGGTGTGAGAGATGCAGCAAAATGATGTTGCCAGAGTTGCTTAACACACACTTCCCATTACTAAAAATCCACTTGCATGGTACTAATTGGATGAAACATCATTTTCAAGTAACTTGAGAGTTACATAAACTCATAAAGGATCAAATTGTAATGCAGCAGATTTGATTTACAAATGAAATCAGTACCTGTTACAGTATTTTCTTATTTGGTTTCGAACCAGCAGTGTTCTATCTGATTTTTATATCTATCTGATTCGTTTTTTTCATTGAATAAATATCAGTTTATATTGTACTTATGCATCATTTGACCCTTGTTAAGAAATGGACAGAGAGAATTGAGGGAAGTATTGCATATTACTAATCAGAAAAACAACAAATAAACAAAAGGCTAAAGAATTATAAATGAAAAAGAAACTACACTGAGGAGAGGCCATCCTCCTGCTGAAGTATCTTAAATATTATATTCTGTTATTTGGTCAAATTGAGTAACAACTACTTCTAGTTATATTATAAGTTATAACTTATAAGTTATATTCAAATAATATATTCAAATAATTGAAAACCTGCACAAACTACTGTAGTTTGACCTTACCAAGGTCGCCTTATAGTAATAGTTTGTCAAACACCATTTTCACTGAGGTGAGAGTTTTGCAACCGAAGTAGCTGAGTTTTAAATGTGCAGCGAAGGGACTTTAACTGCAACTCAACTTGAAGCTACTAGAGTTTTTTGAAAGTATCATCATATCAAGTAATCGTCTCAAATCACACACATACACACACACACACACATAGACACACACACATATTGAAGCACGTTTTTGTGTGCCTGTTTAAACAGGGTGACTCATCCCTCAGTGGAATAAACTGTCCATTGATGGAGTAGTAAATTTGAGCAAGCACATGCTCTCAGGTCAGGGGGAGCAACCCCTGTCCAACACTACACTTGGAAAGACACATATTGATGGAAATAAAATCTTCCTCACACCAGCCTAATATAGAGCTACATATATTTTGCTGATTTCTCAGCAAATGCAGTCATGCAAAGGTTTCACTGTTAATACAGAAGTTAAAAGTTGTTTATTACAGAACCAAGGAATAAATGAAATGTCAGAGAAGCCCAACTTGTCTAATATACATAAGAGAGGAGGCTTCTTCAGTTGCGAGTTCATCTCGCAAGTATCGGATGGAAGGAAATTCTTCCATCATGGAGAGAGTCAACACATAACCGTTCTTCAGTCTTGAATGTACAATGGAAATTCAGTGACACACTGAGTATGTTGACAGTGACCTTGCATGTAGAAGTCAAACATATGCGTGGGGCAGGAAGCTATCACCACCCTTCAAGGTAACATAAAGAAGACAAGGATGACTTGACTTGGATGACATGGTATTACAATGATTATATTGAATATAAACTTTGGTTTATATCTCATTTGACAAAAAAGATATCTAGTATTTAATTTTATTTAGTTAACTCACTAGAGTGGAGGTTGGACCACATAGGTAGACTACGATGTAGACGAGGTAACCTGAAAGAGATCAGTGACTGCAAAGAAGTGGTTGGTGAGAGTGTAGCCAGACAGCATAGGATGGTGATTTCTAGGATGACTCCAGTGACAAGAAGATCAAGAGGACAAAGGTAGAGCAGAGGACAAAGTGGTGGAAGCGGAAAAAGGGAGGAGGGTTGTATGCTTTCAGGGAGGAGATGAGAAAGGCTCTGGGTCGTCAGGGAGAGCTTCCAGATGAATTGACAGCTACAGGTAATGTGATCAGGGAGACAGGTAGGAGAGTACTTGGTGTGTCGTCTGGAAGGGAAGTAGATAAGGAGACCTGGTGGTGGAATGAGGAAGTTCAGGAGTGTATACAGAGAAAGCAGTTTGCAAAGAAGACGTGGGACACTGAGGGGACTGAAGGGTGCCGAGGAAGGAACTCTGGTAGTGTATGAGGAAGTCTCGAGTGGCAGAGAAGTATGTTAGACTGGTGCAGGGCATGTATGCGAGCTGTGAGACAGTAGTGAGGTCTGCTTTAGGTGTAACAGAGAAGTTCAAGATAGAGGTGGGACTTCATCAGGGATCAGCTCTGAACCCCTTCTTGTTTGCAGTGGTGATGGACAGGCTGTCAGATGAGGTTAGACAGGAATCTCCATGGACCATGATGTTTGCAGATCATTGTGATCTGTAGTGAGAGCAGGGAACAGGTTGAGGAAAATCTTGAGAGGTGGAGGTATTCTCTGGAAAGGAGAGGAATGAAGGTTAGTCGCAGCAAGACAGAATATATGTGTGTGAATGATAGGAACCCGAATGGAGCGGTGAGGCTACAGGGAGTGGAGATCAAGAAGGTGGAGGACTTCAGGTACTTAGGGTCAACAGTCCAGAGAAACGGAGAGTGTGGAAAAGAGGTTAAGAAACAGGTTCAAGCAGGTTGGAATGGGTGGAGAAAAGTGTCAGGGGTACTATGGATTGAAGAATATCAGCCAGAATGAAAGGAAAGGTGTATAAGACAGTGGTGAGACCAGCAATGCTGTATGGTTTGGAGACAGTGGCATTGAAGAAAAGACAGGAAGCAGAGCTGGAGGTAGCAGAAATTAAGATATGGAGGTTTTCTTGGGAGTGACGAGGATGGATAGGATCAGGAATGAGTCCATCAGAGAGACAGCACATGTTTTTGGAGAGAATGTCAGAGAAGCCAGACTGACATGGTTCGGTCATGTACAGAGGAGAGATAGGGACTATATTGGTAGACGGATACTGGAATGGGAGATGCCAGGCAGGAAGTCTCGAGGAAGACCGAAGAGAAGATTTATGGACATAGTGAGACAGGATATGAAGGTAGTTGGTGTGAGAGAGGAGGATACAGAGAATAGAGTTAGATGGAGAAGGTTGATTCGCTTTTGCGACCCCTGAAGGGAAAGAAAAGAAGAACAAGGAAGTCTTCAGAAGCCTCCAGGTTTCTACATCATAGAAATACACTTCTGTTCTCTGTGTCCACAGACAAAACAATGACCAGTAATGAGCACTAGTTTATTATATAAAGCTACAACAGAAATACCATATTATGGTCAAACAATGTTTGGATGCAGACATTTCTGGATAAAGCCATAACTTCTGCTTGTAACTAATAGTGCCGCGCCAATTTGGCTTCTTTAATTCCACTCCATTTCTTTTATCAAATCCCTCTTGCTGCTTATTTTATGTTTTTGGAAACTGTCTTTCTTGGCTTGTGATTTCACATTTTAATGCTCTCTTTTTTCCTAATTACTGTTTTTTGCTGCCAACATGATTCAAAGACATGAGAAAATGATCCATCTGTTTTAACTGTTTTGTTAAATGGGTCTAAACTACATACACGTCCATTCTTTGAATCCACAATATACTTTAGACCTCATATTGGAAAAGACAAATATGTAATTTGGACAGTACTCCTAATTGCAAAATTTGACTGACACCATTAAGACTGATGTCAAACACTGACGGATTTTTTTTTTATTAACATATTCCTCATTTATTGAAGGAAAAAAAACTCAAGTCTTTAGAGTTATCATTTTAAATTGATACATTCCACCTCATTTTCAGTATGTCAGCAACAATTAAGAGGCAGTCAACAAACAGAGTATTCAGCTCATTCAATCACACGCACGAATAAACTGTGGCTTCTTCTATTATCCATTTCCTGCCCCAGGATTCCAAGTGTGGCAATCTCAGTTAAACTGAAATGACATCTCTCGCTCACAGGGCTACTCCCGATACTTTTTTAAATGGTTGCAGAAACAGCTATGTTTATTGGCTTTCTTATTTTGCCCTGTCTTAGACTTCAATTAGTAACTGTGTCACTCAAATTCAGTGAAATGGGAGTGGGAGACAAATGGCTCCACACTATTGAAAATAAATTAGAAAATATAGTTTGTCAGCGCCTCGCTACAAAATTTGATGTGATCGCAGATGGAAATGTGCAGAAACAATGCAGAAAAAAACCATTTTCCGAACATATATGATGCAAGTGGTGTATCAGTTGGTCACTAAGGAGAAGAGTCTCAGTGACCCAATGGAGGAGGAGGAACTCACGTCTAATGTGTCAGTTATTATTCTCCTGGCACCACATGTGCAACTGAAAATGAATACATTAACATAGACTGACCTGCTAAAAATGAATTGATTTAGTTGAACAATCCTATCTATGTACATATGCAATACAAATTGAGATAAAACCACTACCAGTAGAATATACTGTCTCAAAAAATAAAATATCTGGAATCTTATCTTGCACTTAGGTGCAATACAATTGTTCTCTGACATGTTCTCAAAGCCTGGGTTGTAATATGTAGCAATGTAGTCTGAAGTCTTGAAGGTCACAGTCCTCCATTTTGGTCTTTACTCCGTACATGCAGAAAATTGTCTTGATTTTCTCTCTTTTTTTATTTTTCAACAATTTTTTGGACTCTAGATTGATTTGCTCAAATTCCTTGTCATGCCAGGTGGAGCATCTTTGTTTTCTCAACCCTTGGACTACTCAACATTGTGGTGAGTTGGTGGTGAGTTGGTGAGTCAACATTGTGGTGACTACTCAACATTGTCTCCAAAGGTGGTGAGAGTCTCTCCATTCATGCTTGTGAATGACTGAACCTTTTATAGAGCCTCCTTCATACAAAACAATGGCGCTGTCACCTGCCAGCAAGTAAATATTAAATTGTCTCAGTACCACTTTCAGTTGAACTGATCAATTCAAATGGAAGTAGGTTATTCACTCTGTCTTTTCATTATATTTACCATTCAGCAATAAATACTAAGCTGGATCCATGCTTTATCTCCCACTTCCTCTCCTTCCACTTTGTCATTGTTACCACTCATGCACAATCCAGAATCCAAGCACACCTGCACTTTTTAATATTTCATTCTGGACAATGGAGTTGGTCACTTTATTTTAAGTACACAGAAAATAATAGAAAAGGCATCCTTCCCGTTGAAGCTAACACCATGAGAAACAACTGATTGTTGACAATTGATGCAGTACATTGAGATTATAAAGAATAAAAGTATAAAATCATTAAATCTGCTTTTAATGCGATGTCACCTCATCATGCCTGTCATTGGTACAAACAATAATAATGTTTGGGCAGTAAACTATTTAAATAATATCAGCTCAATTATCATTCTACTCAGAGCAGGCTCATTGTTTCTATAGAATGAGTGATATGTTGGTCAGGGGATTTCATTGTCAAATGTTTACATTTTACAGACATATCCTATCAGAGTTTGGACTTGTTGGATCAACACCCTGTTCAATTTTGCATAGCAGGTTATTACTTAGACATCAGCACTCTGCAGACACTGACATTTTGATAAACACAGGTTTTAATGTGTGGTTTTAATGTGATCTAATAACTGACATACTTTTAGTTCTAAATTGAACTCATAATCTTGCGATAATGATCATTTTTCTTATGTGTGTCTAGAAGATTCCTCTTTATCAATGCAAAAGAACAGCTGTCATTGCAGCATTGGTATCAGAGGCTTTAACTTGTTCAATTTGCAGTCAGTGTTTTGATCTTATACTTCACTTCCTTTATTGTACAGTACAGCACAACTTGTTTCATTACCATACATGTTAATTAATTTTGTGTGATGGGGCAACATTATAATGACAAGCCTGCTGTAGACAGCAGTATGTTTGTCTTATGCGTTGGGCTTCTATAAGTGTAACTCTAGGACTGTTCCAGTCTATCGCTGCTTATGGATATGATGCATGGCTTTCACTGTAGGCTGTCACAGAGGGGTGGCAGAAAATGAATTGGCATTCCTTTTAATGGACTATGTTACTGAACGTCAGGGCTCAAAATGTGACAAGTCATTTTTCTCTGCACATATGTGTTTGTACAAAAACTTGAATGCAGTTCAGCAGTGTCCTTTAGCACATTCGGTGCATACCAAGACATTCATATAAAAACATGACTGCAGGTATATGTCTTTTAATCTAAAAAGTTTCTTAAAGAGGTAAGTGATACAATACACAATAGCTAATGATCCCATTTCCATGAGGTGTCCTCTGGCAGATGCCGCTTTGCCCAACAGTCAAGGATAAATGGGCAGAAGATGAGGCGGGAGAGACTTACAAGGCTGAAGATGGGACAAATGTAGTGAAGAGAAATGGGAGCATCAGGATTCTAAATTGGAAGGAAGAATGACGAACGTCACACTCCAACCAGTGCCTCATCGATTTACTGTATTGCTGTTTCGGTGATAGATGGTCACACAAAAATGTTACAATTAAAATTATCACATTTCAGCCACTGTGGTCGTTTAGAAAATGTATTTAGAAAAAATTTTTAGAAAAAATATTCAGAGGGTTTTTGTTACAAGAATAGATACTCAACTGGTAAGATCTTAAATCTGTGTTCATTAGGCAGAAATAAATACTTGCATGCTTCCATTAAACATTTCCTTCTCTTTCAACTGTTAAAGACCGCATTAGGTCTTTGGTTACAGTGGTTTTTGCATGTAGACGAGACAAGAGCTATTTTGACATTTCTGTCTCAACACTGACTGTAATACAAAGCGTTTACTCATAGGTATGTCAACAGAGGTTCACGCTGTCATTAACATCTAGCCTAGCAGAAAGAGAATGTTTTTGTCCCACTCACAGCTCTAAGTTTGCTCCATTATCTGGTGTTAAGGCGACTGAGCACACTCCGTTTTATTGGTTAAGGATGAGCAAACAAAGCTTTCTTGTACTGGCTCAGCAGGGGTCACAGCTTTCTTCGTGGACTTTCTTAACAGATATAAAACAGAGCCCACACAGCCTTGGTTAGTGGAAAAAGAAAAAAATGTACAGGACATCCCTAAGTACTTCTTTTCTTGCACCATTGCATAAATTATGTTGACAAATCAGGAAACATGGATGCTTACTTTCAGATGAACTCCAAAAGGCAATTTTGGAGATAACAAGACAGTATATAGGATGAGTTAAATTAAAAAAAGGGAATGAATGGATAAAAAAATCAAATAAAACAACAGGAAAATGACCTGACACACAGACCACCTAAAATTTCAAAAATGAAAATAAATGTAAAAATAAGTCTGAAAATCAGAATTCGACCAATTTGGGAAAACAACAGACGGTCCACTTTACCCAGATCGACATTACTCCTTCGCATCCTGTTTATCTTATCAGTGCCAGTGTTCCATTATCAACTCCTAATTGTCCTCATCCTTGTCAATTTGGTTCTACTCTCACCCTACTCTTTTTTTATTTATTCTACTCTTACTCTCACCCTTACTGTGTATTATTTTTCTTACTCTCACTCTTACTGTGTATTATGTATCTATATATGAGTATTTGTATATATGTGTCTATATATATATATATATATATATATATATATATTTTTTTTTTTTTAATTTATTTATTTATTTATTTATTTATTTTTATTTTTTTATACTGTTATTGTTGCGCTGCTGCAACAAATTTCCTCAATGGGGATCAATAAAGTATTATATTATCTTATCTCTTATCTTAAAAAAATTGTGCACAAAGCAGGGGTTTCAAACAAGTTTATATGTTATACCGGTCCACTTCCACAGACATTTTTCTGAAAGGCAATACCATTAGTGAAATTTTGACTCAGTTAGAATGTCCATTCAAACAACTGGCACAAAAAGAGTTACTGATTCATCCGACCTACGATCAAACATCTTCAAATGAACCTGAAAGGACATCGCCATAGTCTTAGTTTCTATCCACAAGTTTCCACTCGGAGAGCTGGTTTAAGTTCTGGACTTCCTCATTTTGACTATTTTCTTTTTCTTTGTTTAATATTATTTTTTCATGTGTCACCAACAATCTATGTCGCCACTGCATGGTCTTTTATGTGGAGCACTGTTTTAGGGCCTCGCTTGTTCGTCATGTTTGGTTCGACTTATGTCTTTGTTTGGTTTCCTGGGTCAAGGTGATTCCTGCCAGTCCCATCATCTCTTCTTAACCTCTCTTACTTAAGCTCAGTGGAAAATGGCAGAAGGACACGGCGAAATGTGGAGAATTCAGCTTCTTGATAAATTAGTGCGGATTTGTCAAGATGCTTCACATTCCGACAAGAAAAAAAAAAATCAAATGGCAGTCAAATATCCAGCTTGAAAATACATATCATAGAAGAGCAATGATTTGGCATTTGCCGATTTTATTTTGGCTAAATCCCCTCCTTAGGTCTGTGTCATGGTCTTGGTAAAGGCGAACCTCAATTTTTTGATTCCTGCCAATGAAAATATTGTATTCAGATCCAGATATACTGACATGGGGTCGAGGGTCAGAAAAGAACAGACATCTAGCCAAGAAGCAGCACTTTATGTCACCTTGAAATTCACCAATGGGGGACTGCTATTTCCACAGCTTGTCAGTTGATGATGGATGCAGGAGCAGGTAATCTGCCGCTAAACACACGCAGTTCAAATCTATGTATATCAGTTTTGGCTTTGCTGACTTTGTTATTAAGCTCCAGGGATATCTGCAAGGTGAATGGCAGAATTGCTCTGGGCCCTTAGATATCTTGCAGCTGTTAACAACGGAGGCAGACCAAACAGTGGATGAATATAGCTGTATCCAAGCAATGTGGCAATCTCTTCTCTGCAAAATCTCAAAGTTACAGCTTTAATCATAATTTGCTTGTGCTGTCAGTTTGTGAAGGGACCTGTATAATGAAACCATCTCCTTTTTCAAAAGAAAGTCGGGCATAAAGAAGTCTGATAACAAACACAAGCAAAATGTTCCTTGGTAACTATTTACCTGTTCCTTTATTCAGCCCCTGCTACCTAACCCCAGAAAATTTGGTCTGTTCAGCTGCCCACAACCTGCTGGAAATCAAAGTGAATGGGAGGTGCAGCAAACCAATCTGCAGTTAAATGATACATGAGCTTGGCAGAACCTAGAAGCCTCGTTGCGAGGCTAATCAATCTCTACATTAACTGTTTAAACAAGCACACCCTGAGCAAAATGATAATCATCATCACAAGACAAAGAAGTGATATGAAATGAAGCCAAAACAGCAAATCACTGTCAAAGAAAAGGAACCCTGATCAATCCTGAATTCTAAACATTGACCAGGGATGCTAACCAGACAACAAAGCTTAATCACTTTGTGCTTGTATATGTGTGTGTGTGTTTGTCTTCAATCATGTGTACACATGATAGATAACATTAGGCATCACTACATCATCCAGGATCTGAAGAAGCTAACAAGACACTGAGCAGCAGCCTGCAGGAGCAGGTGTGTCTGTGGCAGAAACCAGAGGCTTTGATCTGTTTTGAATGGGGGCGGCAGACGGGCCCAGGGCCAATGATCTGCAGCCATGAATATCTAGCTAATAGAACAGATGCTGTTCCCATCAAATTGTGTTGGAATCAAATGAGCAAACCCCTTTTAACTCATATCAAATAGGGTACCCTCATCCACGTCATTGTAGTGAACAGGGAATGGGCATAAAATCTGCAGTGTCCGTATGGCACTTGCTCTACTTCTCACAGGGTAACCACCTGAAGGATTTTCCAAGAGACTTCTTCAGTTTTTGAACTGAAGAAGCCTTTCGGATGCAGGGTGAAACGTCTTCACGTGAAGAAATTCAAGTCCAGTTGCCACAACAAGAAGATTTTGAAATGAATTCGCCATGACCTGGATGACTGAGAACCTCCACAGACACCTGAAAGATTATAAGTTTATGTTAATATCCCCCAGTGACTACTGATGACTAATTTATATCCTTTATATATAGAGAGAGAGAAAGAGAAATATAGGTAGAAAAATAGACACACGCACATACGCATATATGTGTGTATACATACATACACATATATACATATACTTACATACATATTTATGGGAATATATGTGTGTGTGTATGTATATGTATATACATACATATGTTTACATTCCCAGTGCTTTTGTTCCTAATCTTCTCCGAAGTGACTTTTTGTATCTTTTGTTCTCTGAGCTGTTTGGTCAATTTCACTGATATAATATAAAGCTCGCAGTTTATAAAGTTTCATTAAAGCCCAACTTTCTGTTTTGTCAACATTCCAAAATCAGTTTGATATTTGCGCTGACTGCATGAACTGATTTGTTTGTTTTGCACAGGAGGGCTGTTTTCACATCTGCTAAATGTGCTTTAAGGTCAAAAATACACATGGGGATAATTAATGACATTGCAACCTGTTTGAGGTGAATAACAGCCCTGTTGAAGCAGATAAAACACTTGCATATCAGGATTTAACACAAACGTTTCAATGCTGAGGTGAGCAAACAAATTTCAGCCTTGTAGTCAAGAGGGAGCAAACCTCTAAGGAGTTAATACAACAAAATCAGATCCAACAAATATTGCATTGATTTATTACTGTTGTCAGAAGGGTCGTAGAAGTGCATGTGTGTGTGTGTGTGTGTGTGTGTGTGTGTATGTTTGGTTCACTTTGGCTTCGGCAAGATATCTACCTTTTCCTGGTATTGCCGCCTGGATGAGTCCAAAGACTGGATGAGTGCTGTTGCATGGCCAATGAACATGGCGTAACAGGTGGCTCCAACAATCATACTAAGCATGGTTAGCCAGATGTCCGACATGCTCTCGGGCGCTTGTCTTCCATATCCAATGCACAGCATGTGGCTCATGGCCTTAAAGAGGGCAAAGGAGTAGAGCTCGCTCCATGAATCATTCTGTTAAGAACATGGAAGGGTAAAAAAAAAGGTAAAAAATCAGAGGATGCAAGAAAAGTCAATTTTGGGGGGCCTATACAATACACATTATTGCTTATACACACACTGCTTATCCTGCAGTCAGGGTCACAGTCAGGGTCACACATACATACATACATATGATTGTATGTATACATGTATGTACTGTATGTATGTAAGTATCAACAACTAAATACCAACACTATTTACAAGTGGAAAAAATATAAATGCTATTGAAAAAAGTGTTGATATTCTCATCACTTTGATATTTTAAGTACATGAGTGCCTTTAGAACACTGTATTTAAAGTATCAAAACTATAAAAAATGTGAATGAAATATCCTAATTAGTGTTTTTTTATCATGTACATTCATGTTTTCAAAACTACAGTATTTCAGTATCATTTGATTTTGTCAGACAAAAGGTAATTATTACTTTCTGTTGAAAGGTGTGCGCATTCTGTATTATTCACAGTAATAAATTAGTTTCATGTCAGAAGGATGTCATGTGGTAACGGTTACATGTTGACTAGAATAAATATCAATATAAAAAGACATTTCTATGTATTTTTCTGTTTGAATTAACAATTGGATATTCACAGGAGCTTGAATTTTAGGTATGAATTGATATTTTCAAGTCAACAGGATGAAATTGTCAAGTTTCATCAGTTCTCTGAATCATATGGCTTGCATTAGATAATTGCATTGATCTTGCAACTTTCATTTAATTATAAACCAATCTGCACATATGGTGTCTAGTTAAATGCCCGCTTGTAATGTAGATATTATCAAAGAAGTAATCTTTCAACACTTCCCATTGGGCAACATACACACAAATTCAACAACATTTCTTAAAGGCCATAAAAATGCCTGACCATTACACATATAACGGTTGAGCTCTGGAAAAAAAACAGGATTTTTTTCCTCTTTTCGTGTCATGTCTTTCATGCCACAAAAGTTTTGATCAAATGACCTGAGCCTGTTTCCTCTCTCAATGATATATTGTTAACTCACATTACAATTTGAAGTTTAACAGAAGTCATAATAGACTGAGTGAATTTAATCGTGCGATAACAAAAGGGGAAGGCGTTCTTTGGCATATAAAGAAAATTACTGTTGATGCCAAATGATCATTTGGCAAATAGCCTAATTTTGATCATTTTGTGGTGTTTTCTTGTCTGGGCTCGGCAGAAGGAGAAAAGGAGAAGATGAATGTGGTTGAGGAGGAGTGCATACATCTGTGAACTCTGTTCTGCCTTTGATTGGCACTCACACTGTCAGTCGACCATTTTACATACATTCATTAAAAAGCTCTCCACAGACACCGCCACACTGCCCTAACTAGCCTCAAATAGCTGCGTTTCACACATTATCCAGATTTTACTGTATGTGTGGGACTGCTGGTGCCATCAGTCTCTGATTGACTTATCTGGTTGGAATTTTTCACTGGGACATTTGCGTTTCATTAGAGAATCAAGTTTAGTTGGTTTCTGATTTGGAGGAACAGGATAGGCGCTGCCATCAGATGTTTGAAAATAAGAATTCAGAATGGTGTTTTGATTAACTCAAAAGTGATGGAAAAGCCTGAAGTGGCAGGGCATTCAGAAACTCTTTGATCAGAATCTCACAGGCTTTAAAGAGTGACCCGAAAATTTAAATCTGTTTTGAACAGTCAGCCTTTATCTGTTTTAAGAAATATTGTGGTTGTGGCTTATAAGGCCAGAAAGCACAAAACAGCTACTGTGACCTTTAAGATTCACTATTATAATACTTCAAGTTTGAGAATAATTTCTATACTGTTTGCCTTATAACTGCAGTCTTTCTCCTACTATCATTATCATTATTATTATTATTATTATTATTATTATTATTATTATTATTATTATTATTATTATTATTATTATTATTATTATTATTATTATTATTATTATTATTATTATTATTATTATCATTATTATTATTATTATCATTATTACTATTCATCCATCCATTATATACTGCTAATCTTACATGTAGGGTCGCAGAAGCCTATCCCAGCTGTTATTGGGCAAGGGGCGGGGTTCACCCTGGATTAGTCGGGAGTCAAATGCAGGGTAACATATAGAGATAAACAACCATTCACTCTCTCATCCACACACTAGAGCAATTTTCCCCAATTTTTCCATTTAACCTTCTGCATGTTTTGGACTGTGGGGGGAACCTCGAGAACCTTGAGGGGCAGATCATTCAAACTCTACACAGAAAGGTCCCCTGTCAGAATTGAACCAGGGTCCTTCGTGCTAAAGTGCCAAACACTGCGCCACTGTGCCACCGTGCCACATTATTATTATTATCATTATCATTATCATTATCATTATCATTATCATTATCATTATCATTACCATTATCATTATTATTATTATTATTATCATCATCATCATCATTGTTATTATTATTAGAGTACAAGAGAGGAAGGAGATGGTGGTGGCGGAGGAGGCGAGGATGGAGGAAGAGCGCGTCAAGATCAAGGTTGTGTCGGTTTGGGAGCGAGGAGTGCTGCTACCTTTGCAATGCCCAAAATGCAAGCCTCCAGCACATCCTGTCAGGCTGCAAGGTCACGCTTTCTCAGGGGCGCTACAGACGGTGCCACGACCAGGTCCTGAGAAAGTCAGCTGACGTGCTGGAGAGGTGTCGACAATATAACATAAAGTCACCACCAGCAGAGAGAAGCATCAACTTTGTTTCAGAAGGTGGAGAACATAGACACGCTAAGCAAAAAGAAGCAGCCCAACCTTTTTCCCCTGACAAGGAGTGGGAAATGGGGGTTGACCTGGAGGCAACTTCAGTCCCCCACAGAGATCACCACCACATCTCCGACATTGTTGTATGGTCCTGCAATGCAAGGTCATTTTACCTCATTGAACTTACAATCCCACATGAGGAAGGTATTGAGGCTGCCTTTGAGTACAAAAGGGCCAAATACGTCGATTTGGCTGCTGAATGTCGGCAATCTGGCTGGAAGACCATCTGATCCATTGAGGTGGGATGCCGAGGCTTTGTAAGGCTGTCAACCATGCTCCTCTTAAGGAATGCAGGAGTAACCGGAGTCGTTGAAGAAAGCAGTCAAAGAACTGGCAGAGGAGGCAGAGAAAGGCAGCTTTTGGCTTTGGCTGCTGAAGAAGGTCATGTGCTGGGGAAAGAACAGTTAACCCCAGCAACAGCCGCAGGGGGTAACACCAATCAACTTCAGGGAGATGTCCCTGTCGCTGCTCCACTACCAGGAGACGTTCCAGGCGTTAAAGGGGCAAAATTTTGACGAACGGTGGTTCCTGGCTGATGATCCTGCAGGGGGTGTCCCTGCCGCTGATCCATGGGCACTGGAGGAGGTGCGGCAAGCAGAGATACCAATTTCCATCAACCTGTACGTTTTCTGAAGTTCTGACATACCAGTGACTACTGTGAACAGAGCAGTTGGCATCCAGGAAAGTCTGGATGGCAGCAGGGAATGGGAGTGGAAGACAAGTTACCGTACCCACTAGTTCCTCGGAAGAGTGACACCCAAAGCAACTGTGAAAAATACAAAGAGAAAACAACCCGGAGGCCCTCCTAGAGGGCGGGATGACAGATGGGCCAACTAGGATGGATGACGGTAAGGGAAATAGATAATGAGAACACCAGACCACCAGCAAATGAGGAGAAGACCCTCCGAAAGGGGGCATGTGGATGGGAAAAAGTGACCACGTTTAGGGGGTTGCGAATCCACAAGGGGAAAGCAAGGAGCGGTCAGGAAGGCCAACAGCAACCTTGCACTGCTCCAGCGGGTAAGACAAGAGGGACCAAAAGCTGTATTGAAAACCACAGAGCCGAAGGACCCAACGTTGCTGAAGGCACGAAGGGCACAGAGGAAGAAGGCCTTCTGGGGGAGGCAGGGCGCCCCCATGAGCAGCAAGACCCAGTACCCACCACCTCACACAGAACAGAGCCACATGAAGTAACTTGGTGAAGTTATCCTCAAACTGGGGACTTCCCCAAGAGAAAAGGGAAGGAGGGAAAGGAGATCACCCACCTTGAGCAAAGAACAACGACTCCGCAAGAACTGGAGGAAGGCGACACAGCCAGATAGTCCTGTTGGAGGAGGTCAGGCAAAGGCTAGCCAGGCTTCGCAGAGCTGAACGCATCCACAGGCGCAGCAAACGGAAGCAAAAACAGCGAACCAGCTTCCTCAAAGACCCTTTCAAGCATGCCAAGTAGCAGCTGGAGGAAAAGAAGACTATGAAGCTGGAAACCACCAGGGAACAGATAGAACAGCATGCTTAAAGGAAGTACAGTGACCCATCAAGGGACATCCCCTTAGAACACCAGGGTATGTGCCTCAGCCCATGCCGCCAGCAGCTGAATTCAACACCATGCCTCCCAAGCTCAGCGAAGTAAGGCAAATTGTTAAGAAGGCAAGGTCCGCTTCAACCCCTGGCGCAAATGGAGTCCCCTTTAAGCGCTACAAGAACTGCCCCAAGGTACTAGCACCGCTATAGTGCCTGATGGGAACTTCCTAGAAGAAAATACTTATCCCATCAGAATGGCAAATAGCAGTAATGGTCTTCATCCTCAAGGAAGCAAACCCCAAGGACATAAGCCAATTCAGAGACATCACGCTGCTAAACGTAGAGGGAAAGATCTTCTGCTTTGTATTGCCCCGAAAGATGATCACCTATCTCCTAGAGAATGGCTACATCAACACCAACTGCCAGAAAGCAGGAGTCCCGGGCTAGGGTGCATAGAGCAATTCACAATGATCTGGGACCAGATCCAGAAGGCCAAGCGGGAGAAGACTGACCTCCATGTCATCTGGTTGGACCTTGCTAGTGCGTATGGATCAGTCCCCACACCAGCTGATCAGCCACGCTATGGAGTTCTTCTTCATCCCTGCATAAAGAATCTGGTTTATCTGCAGATGTGCTTTGCCCTCCAAGACTTCACCACAGGGTGGCAGCAGCTACAGGTAAATAAATGTCTTAATTAATGTTCCAGACATGTATTTTCCCAGATTTCAATCTGGTCATATGAATAGAAAACCAGACTGTGCTGGAAAATGAATATCTGTTTAGGTTTGAGACTCATTTAACATAACTACCAAAGTCTATGTTTATCCTTAACGCTTGAAAATTGGAACCTTCATAATAATACGATAAACTAATTCTACTGAAATACCCCTGATCAAAGGGTACAGAAAAAAATTACATTTGTTCCTGTGTTCCTTTGCATTTCATTTGCCATTGGTCTTCAGTGAGCAGCACTCATGATAGCTAATTGTACATAATATACTTATGGAGGAACAAAAGGGGACATCTATGATACATGGTAGTGTAATAATAGAAGGGAGTGTATGTACATGCTGGAAAATCCATCTGGGTTTACATGGTTGAGAAATGGTTAAGAAAATTACTAAAGGGTTGGGCGTTGGTTGTCTGCTATTATTATGTATAATTACAATTAACATCTTCAACTAAAAGCAGTTGGAGGTAATGATCCCCACTACTTACCCAACCAGCTGTGGTCAATGGAGAGCGGCACATGACTGGGAATTGTGGTATCTGAAGAATGTGTTAGTTTGGGTATTGACAATAGTTTGTATCCACAACCGGTTCTTTGGGAAATAGATTTTAATTGAGGCATTGTCATAGACACAAAAACAATAAATCATGTCACGTACTCAGTGATGAAAAAGAACAGAACATTTTATTCATTCATTATTTTATCTGTTGTATAAAATCATCTTGGTTTCCATCCCCCAACTCGGAGGAAAGGACAAAGAATATGGCAATAAGATTGCCAAAAGTTGTTTTTTTTCGGCAGTTAAGCATAACCATCCTTATCAATTCACTTTACAAAAACAAAAAAAAGAGTATAAATTTGTAATTGATTATGAAAAAAAATTTTTTATTTGAATCTTTCAACAAAAACTTATCCAACTAACTTCATGATGCAGGTTAGGTTATAATTCAAACTGACTGTTTGTAAATTAGGTTATAATTAAAACTAGTGGGCATTGAAAACACCAAATACAAATTTCAAGAAGCGAGAAAGAGTGAAAACAAAGCACTCATAACCTCTAATTTTGTTTGAGTTCATTAGCTTTTATTTGGTATTTTCCCGATGAAAGTGGAAGATCAGAATCTTTCCAATCAAGAACTTCCATGTCGAACACTAACATTTGATGAAATTACAATTTAGTCATCCAACATTTTGCAGATGAGGTGTGCAAAGGGGTAAAAATGACAGTAAGTGTAACTGTTGGTCAGTTTGGGATTCAGGAATAAGGGAAGAAGGTCAGTCTTGCCTTTAGGTCCAAAAAAGCACATACCTGCCCCCACTGTCTGAACTATGAGTTGAGACACAGCTGCAGATTTCAGGGTGCTGTTGTTGTGCAACCATGTGCATCAAACAAATGTGTATAGTTGATGAAGCTGATTCAAGCTGTGGTCTTATGTCTGTATAGCTCAAAGCATCTGCTCCTCTATGTCCAAGTAGCAGCAAATAAAAAAAGCATTACAATGTTAAAAGTTGCTGCAAAAACAAGCATTCAAGTTGACATTTCTTCTGAAAATCGGGGTCGGTTTCTGAGGGGTAAATCGCCCCACAAAGCAAATCCAACCAAATAACTCAGCTATAACAGAGTGCAGAGATAGTCATATTAGTTAAGCTTGTGTTCAGCCCTTCAATGAATTGTCCCGGTGTGTTTTCTCATAAAAGAGACAGTCGTATCTGGTGCATTTTTTTATGTTTAACCCAGAGAAGGTCAACTTTAAATTTTTTCCTGTTGTGTGCTATTTGAATTTTATGCCCACATCTGCTAAAACATTTTAATTCCTCTGCCAGAGAGACAGATCTTGCAGGCAAAATATTTATTGATTTATTGATTACCAAATCATTTTCGATATATCCAGTTGAATATTCTTAATATAATTACAATATTCTGAAAAAATATTTTACAAATTATTAAATATAGACATATATATATAGTCTAAGTCACATTTCCTCTCCTAATTCATGGACAATCCATGACTTTCACATGCATGCACTTGCACCTACACTCATACCTTCCCAAATCACTTCTCTGCGGCTATTTTGACAGCCCTTTTTGCTATTAAGATAACACTGCGAGTCAGATAACGGAGATTATTGGAAGCAACTTTCAAAGTACAGGGCGTTTCCTTCCCTAAGTGTATGAATTCTGAGTACATGCATTCATTTTCCAGTTGCAGTCACTCCTCTATTCACTTAAAGTGTTTCCTGATGGCAGACCCAAGTTGGGCGGAAGAGAGATATTTATCCTAAAAGCTGAGTATTTACTAGCCAATCAGGCTAATGTAATAGATATGTAACACTGTGCACTTAAATAACAAGCCATGTTCTCTCTGGAATCGGTGTTGTGCAGGAGCCTGATTGGATAACTCTTAAAGCCACCCATTTTGTTCATTGTACATGTGCCATTTACATCATCTCAGACATGGTCATAGGCTTGATATGAAAAAGCCTTCAAATAAATCAACAGATTTATTTAGTTATTTATATTTACTAAGGCAAGGGAATAGATGCAGCAGAGAGGAGAATGGGGTGGAGTCCAGTCAGTAAGCACCCAGTGCAGGCAGATATCCTGCAGTTGACTGAAATTAGATCATAGAGACATTGAATAGTACAACACACCTAGCAGACACATCAACACAGTCGTTCACTGCAAAATCAATTTGAAAGTTAGGGGGTGAAGCCAAGTTTTAATTGAGGAAAAAAAGTGAATAAAGAATGAGACCATTGGATAGGTTTATATGGGGCCTACATGGGGTGAACCTTTTTCATAAACCAGTCAAAAGAAAACTGCTGAGTTCCTTCTGCACATGTTTCCCTTGCAAAGAATTAGATGTTTATCAAATCTGATTTTTAAATTATCTGACAACTAGAAGAAGGAAGCCCTTTATTTTGTCCCATTGTGTTATACAACATTAGTGAAATTTGTCTCCTTCACTTAACCCATCATGGATGAACCAGAGCAGTGGGCATCTGCTAGGCAGCCCCCAGGGAAGCAGTTGGAGGCTCAGTGTCTTGCTCAGCAAAACTTTGACAGTCTGGGAAGAGCTCAAAATCAAACCAGAAACATATGGATCCAACAGGATCGCTCTTTCCAACTGAGCCAAAAGACAAAGATGATAATAACCATCAACAAATTCATGAAGGAAGCCGATATAGATCATAGCTTTTTTTTTTCAAAGAAAAGGTCAAATAAAAGGTGAACAGCTGACCCAGCATTTTCAGATATTTTTTCAGACTCTTTTTCTGCCAGGCCTGGTTCAGCCTAGCAGCTTATGAATCAGGGTATAGTCAAATATTTAAGTTCATATTGTGGTTTGTGCATGTGTGTGTGTGTGTGTGTATGAGTGCTCTAATTTAGACCAAAAATTTTGGCTCAAACTGTCACAGTTGTCACAATAAGCTGTGAAAGGTGTCGGAGTAGCTGGAGTCAGACGTCCCCAGAGAAGATAAGAAGCCAAAATGGACACTGGGAGCATCTAAGCATTCAAAAACCCAATTTGAGGTGAGGCGATATTATGAAAGGCCTGGCCTCCATTGACGTCGTAACCTTTAGCTATTTGTGTCACTATCACACCTACAGATTTATCACAGCCCTGCTGTTCCCCAAAACCCAATGCCTGTGGCGCAGGCTCTCTTTTCTAAAACAGAAGTTTGATTATTGGTGCTAATCCATAGGAGCTTAAGGGACATGTAAGACTCTAATCACTAAATAAGCAAACAGCATTGATTTTTTTTAGACTGAAACTTTGCACTTCATGTTTTTGTTTTTTTGACATCAGAAATTCTATGAGTCGGTCAGCAAAATTCATCCCTTCACATATTAGGGATTTGTTAGATCATTAAATCCCTGCCATGCTGGCACAACAGATACCGGATCTCATTGTTCTCAAAGCATTGTTTTCTCAATGCTCTTGTTGATTCTTTGTTGTAGAAAGATCAAAGTATTCCTTTATTTTAATTTCCTGAAGAAATACAGTTGTTATACAAGAACAAAAAATATCTATTCAGCAATGTTCATCTTTTAACTGAACATTATGTGATGCAGTACATAGGGGAAAGCACCTGGTTACAGGCTGACTGAGCTCTGTAGACAGTTAAGTATATTAGGAGTGTGGTTTAGCTGAGCAATGGACCACTTGCTATTTAGAGAAAGAGTGTGTGAGTAAAATAAGATGAGAAATGTTAGACGGAACAACAGGAGAGCAACAATGCTGTCCCCTAGGGTTACTGGGTGTGAGATCCATCTGTTCCTGGAAATCTCACTCACACTCACACACACAAGCACACACACACAAGCACACACACACACACACACACATATATACAGAACACACCTAAAGTATGCTGTTTTGATGAGTGTTTCAATGTTAGAACACAGGATACAAATATAAGAAGGTTCATTGTTTGCATAGAAAACATTTCTCACAGCTATAAAATAAGCTTCTACCTGACAGCATAAGACAGCATAATCCACAATGCTTAACATCTTCAAATGAAACAAAGATGTTTCCTCTAATAAGAAATAACAGATATACGAAGTAAGAAACACATAGCAGAAACACCTATTAAGGAATCTGAGCATCCCTTGTTTTTCATTGGATCTATTTATTCATTTTTTTCTCTGGCCTAGCAGTACATTTCTTTTGAATACAAGCCGTCAAAGGCAAATCCCTCTTTTGCAAAATGGAGGTGTCTTTCAAACACTTGCTTGAAGTGTTTCTCACCAATAAACGGTACATCAACTTTGTATACAGTATAATTAGTAACAGAGGTCAAACTTTTCAAAACATACATGATAATTGATCTTTAAGAAACTGGAAGATGTACGAATGTCGAAAATAAATGGTTCTAACACGAACACTTAAATAATGATTTTGATTTTTGTGGCTTAGCTAGTTTGGACATCTTAGTTATTTTATGTTATTTTTATGTTTCTTTGGGGTTTTTTTTCAAATTACAGCTGTATTCATATAGCTATCTGCTCAAAACAGTCTTTTTCCGTCCCTTACTCCTGTCTAACACATATAGTCATGTCTCGTGATTTACAGAGGGTGCATGTGTGTGAGTGTGTGTGTGTGTGTGTGTGTGTGCTGCCCTTAATCTTGATTAAATATTTTACACTTAAAATATTCTAACTTCTGATCTAATCACTTGAAATAATTTGCCACTTGAAAGCCACGTTTTAGTACTTTTAGAATCAGACTGGCTTTTAGATATTATGTCACACACATATTGAATCATGTGGACAAAATTGTCCATTTTAAATATGACATAATTAAGCACTCCATAGGATACCTCGAGTATACTGTTACTTATGGTTCTTGATATATACTCATAGTTCTTGAAATGTTAATGCATATGTCACCCCCACTGGCACACAAACACAAATACAAAGAGCAGTTTGCTTACCACCATCTTGTTAAGGGAGACCCAGCAATCAGAAGGAAAGTCCTGTAGCATCGGGACCAAAAACTGCAGACAGCCATCCCAGTGACACAACAAAAGCATCATACCGATCAGGTTAATTATTCGCATCACTGCACTGGCAAGGTCATAGGTCATGTGAAAGATCTGTCAGAAAGAGAGATAGAAAGTTGTGGTGGATAGAGAGTGGGAAAGGTGGTGAGAAGAATAAAATAAGTTTATTTTTATGGCATGTATATATATGTCTATTTTTGACAAACAGTGTAGATTATCCCAAAGACATCTTTAATCGCACAGGACAGATTATGATCAGTGCAGAGCATGAACTGGAAAATTAAACAGAGCTCTGAGAATTTTCTCACAGTTAGCCTACCCTCAAAATGTCACCAGTGTCACATTTTTTTTTCCGTCAAAACATTATTTTCTCATTGGCAATGTAAAAGTATGCTTGACTACTTATTTACTTTCAGAAAAATCTAGTGCTGTGCATGTGTCATCAAAATCAAATTTTATAGCACTGGAAAGGCTGACTTACATACAGTTGTGTCAGAAAAAAACACTCCAGTGATTTCAATCTATCCCACTGAAAAATGTCATCACATGAAATATTAAGGGGCATATCAATATGAAAAACTTTCTTTGGTGTTAAAAATCTTGAGATTGAAACTGAAGCAAAATGTAGTTTGGAAACAAGCCTTGTTTCAACATTTCAGACTAATTTGCTGTATGATGAAAGTTGTGTCTACATGCATCCAGCATCTGTTTAATTTCACCTTATATACTTATGTACTTACTCTGAATACCACGTCTGAATACCACTTTTTCTTCAACACTTCAAAAAACCTGACGTTGTCATTACAGACTTGATTTGTCGCTACACTGGTATCCATTAAGGCTACATAAATGATTTATGTACATCTTGTGATGTCATCTGCTTTCCTCCAACAAGGTTTCCTTGGAATAATCAGCAGATTAGACAAAGAATTCTGTCCTCAGTAGTAAAGTCCATAAAAGAGAGTGTTGTAACCACTCAACATCAACTGGGTTTGATGCTGGTACAGTCCGATGTGTTTTAATTCTATTAGGATTGCAACTAGTGTGCTGTTTTGGCTAGTCCTCCCTCGTAAATTAGATTTCATTCTCTGTGGACTTCCTCGTGAAATAATGGTCACATAATAGAGAATAAAAAACATGATTCTTTTCACAGATAATGCAATTACATTGCAAGCACCCACTAGGAAAACATGATATTGTAAAGTTACTTTCTGATATATATCCTTTGTTGAATTTAAAGGAATAAGCTACAGTAGTGATCCTACTGGACGCAAAAGTCACTACCACGTTGTCCTTTATCTAGTTGCAGTAGGCTCAAGTGAGTTCTATCTGTACTCTCTATGTTACTCATATTCTATACCGATTCCAATCCTTGCCAAGTGTGACGGTTTAAAAAGTGGCACTAAAGGACATAGTATTCCTCAAAAAAATGTTTGACAAAAACTTGGTTCTCATTTACGATACACCCACTACAACTGAATGATAAAACAAATCAGCACAAAACAACAGAGTGCCAAGCAACAAAAAAGATAAGTTAAACCGAACATTTCTGAATGATGAAATGACCACCATCCTTCCTCAGTCTTTCAAAAACAAAGTGTCGAATTGTGGTAGGAATTTGAAGATGTGAAAACCGAACAGCCACAGGGTCTTTTGAATTGACCCACTCCCATGAAAACTTTGTCTGGTGCTGCTGAATGTTTGATCAGCAGCCAATGACTTGGATCTCTGCTGTTTATCAGCAAAGCCTCCCTCAGGTGCTTGGTGTTGTGGTCTCAGCCTTGTAAACACTCCAAACTGTGGTTTCACTGGCTACTGGCCAGACCCTCTCTCAACTGTGTGTGTGAAGGGCCAGCATCTGTGACTAATGGTGTGAAATCCACAGCTATCTAGTCGAAATGAATACATTATTAAAGCATGCCTTATGGACCGGAGTATTGTATGCAATTTGTTCAGGGCATTTGAGCAGGATGAAACCTATTTCATGTGTTTATTGGAGGGCTTGCCTTCAACTTGTAGTTTACTAAATATCCTAATCAGCTGTCACTAATCCGGATGTCATAAACACCTCTTGTTGGTTACAGTGGTCACACAAATAATACAACAATTTTCCTCCACTGATCTCCACAGAAAACCTGGAGTCCAATTCTAGAATTTATAGCTATATTATGTATATGTAGTTAAGAACAATCAAACCCACTGGAATGCATTAAGGATGGTTTTTGTAAACCTGTGGGGGCTAACATCTCCTTTAACCAATGTCTTTTTCCTTGTGTCGTTAAACGTAATAAGGTGCAGCTACTCCAACGGTCCGCCTCCTTCTTCAATATTTCAGAATTTCCTACAGTGGATTATGACCTTCGTTCATCTGGAGTAGGAGGAAGGGAAACATACTGTGAGGCCCTACGCTGCCATCGCATCATGATTAATGAGACTCAAGAGCTAATGGTCCCTCTGATACGTGCACTGCACCTAGCAATGTGTCAATGTCAGACCAAAATCTGGGTCATGGTACATTTCTGCGGCCAGTCTAAAAAAATGTATGTAAAATACTTTGTGCACTGTTTTTTACACAGGCTCAAACACCTTGGTATATGTGATGACAGATATTTAAATGGAAACAGTGATGCATTACATGTCAGACCACCACGCACACATTCTTACTATTTTTAGTATCCCTAAATAGCTCATGGGAAAGGCATCCTGTGATCAAACCAATGAGTGAAAAGCCTTGATAGACGCTCCGTGCTTCCGGAAATTGCTCTGGCTATTTCTGACAATGATTATCTTTGCCTCTGTATCGGCCAAGTAACAAACACACACATACACAGACAGTCTCTTCAAAATCATGTCAAAATATGTATTTTTAACCTGGATCTCCTGCTTTATAAATTTTGAATGAGGTTGGGTGACCAGAATTCTCCTCTCAGATGGAATATCACTGAAATAAAACGCTTCTAAGAAGATCTTTGAGAACCCCCACCCCCACCCCCCGCTGCTGCGAGCTGAGTCAAGCAGAATCGAGCTGAGCTGGACAAAGGGAAACACAGCCAGACACCTCTGGAAGGAGTCGAGCACAGCGCAACACAGCTCAGCTTATCAGGGCACAGCTGAGTCGCAGCAAAATAAGCGTTCAGTTGAGTGTGCTGAAGTCGGTAATGAGGGCTCGCGCTGAGCTCAAATCACCATTCTGTAATCAAAAGAGCTGTGGTTATTTTCAGAGTGATTCATAGATGCTTGTTCGTCTAAATATGGATTCCTGTTTTGCTAAACAGCCACACACAGGCATGATTTAATTGTTTGCATAGCAAGGGGTAATATGAAGGCTATTAATTGAACCACCTTTGAACATTTCCTGAGTCGCAATCAGAGAATCTATCATATACATTATCAGTGGATTTGATTTTATGATTAGTTGCACCAAATTAGAGTAATCATAAAAGCAGGGAGAGGGAGATGAAAAAGCTCATCAGTTCCCCTGAAAATTTCCAAGAATTCCTCTGAAAATCCTGTTTCACCTTCCCACTGAAAAGCACAAATTAAATTTTCAGTCATTCTGACTGTGTCAGTGCACTGGATCCTGATGAACTGTTATCTAGCTTTGACATATAACAGAAGGGGGCTTTTATTTTTCTTTTGTATGGGATTCTTTTCAAATAAAATCGAAAATGTTACCTTTATGCTGTCACAACCAACTTGAAATCCATGATAAGTCAAGGCAAAGAGTCATAGCAAGTACAATTTAACAAAATTAGTGGCTCTCTTATCATTATACTATAATATTTTGCCATAATATCCAGAATCCCACAATAGTGTTAAGCTGTGACCACCATGATTCTTGGGACTGAATCATAAACACAAAGTATCTCTATCTAACAAGTGGGTACAACTTAAATTATTTGTTTGTAATTTTATGCGAATTAATTGATTATCTCCTGCACATTTTTCAGTTCTGTTGATTCATATTCAGGTCCTTTATTGCAAAGAGTGGAGCATTTTTCACAAATTCTTTAGAGGTTATTCCTAACTGCTAAACCTTTTGTCCTTTGCAAAATTATGTTGTCATTTCTATGGTTATTTGAATTTTAACAACAATTGAATATAAGTGATAAATAATAAATAGCTAAATCAATCAGTCAGTGAATAAAAGGACCTTCTTCATTAATTATTTGTGTAATTAATCTATTCATGCTTTAGCCTTAAAAGGCGTGACAGTGAAAAAACAACACCTCCTTTTCCAAAATGAAAAAGTCTGGATTCTGGCTAAACACGGGCATATTAATGAATATGAATGAGTGAAAAATTGCTCCGAAGAGCTTTTCAAATTACTTCAAATTCACCTGCACATATTCAATCACTAATCGGAGGGAGAACAGTACACTGCAAGCGTACCAGAGCATCTGGAGCAATATATCTTATTAAGTGTCATTCTACCCAGTCAGAAGAATGGCGTGCAGATGAAATATGCTTCATGTCAATATTTCTAACAAAAGTAAAGATGGGGATGTAATTGTGTTTATGTATGGCAAAAATTCTTGATTCAAAGCAAATTTTTCATCATTTTAAGCCAAACTTATTTGTTGACCTGTAATTTTTTTTTCCATCGAATCATTATAACCTATAATGAACGGTATTTTTCAAGATGAAGAAAGACAGGTAATACAAGTTTGTCCCTCTATGCCAATACTGAGCTTGGTGAGTGAATTGTCTTTCCAAAGGACATTTAAATATGTCAACAGTTTTGATAAACAATACAGCTCATCAGCACAGACTCTCCCAGAAAGACTTTGGGATTCAAAGAGTAAACGGCAAATGTGAATGGTCCACATTTATACAGTGCCTAAAACTCTTAACACTAGATAGCATTCACCCATTAATCCACTCACCCACACAAAAACACACTCACAAAAGCAATGGCGACAGAGCTACCATGTAAGACTCTAACCAGGCCATCGGGGGCAACTGGGGGCTCAGTGATGTGCCCAAGGATGCTTCAGCATGCAGACAGGAAGAGCTGGGAAGCGAACCACCAACTTTTCGATAGGGGGGAAGCCTGTTCTACTCAGTGAGCTGTAGCAGAACCCAAACCATTAATAAAACAGGCTTCTTTCAGGATTGTAGAGAGCGCAGGGATGAAAGTCATCCACTTCACTAAAATAAAAGTTTAAAATACGAGCAACCCTTTCTTTAAAGTATGACACCGATAGTCATTTGGCTTTGGTTTATTGAACAGTGAGTTTGGAATAGTTTAGTATAGTAGAGTTTATTTTATTTTGTATTCTGCTGTTGCAAATGACTTTCATTAGAGTCTCAAATAACAATCCTATTCTATGAGTGTCCTGATAGATAAATAGAGCACACACACGATAATCCTTGCCTTTGCTTTTGCTTCCCTTATGTATTGCACAATGCTAATGGATCAACACTAAGATTTCTCCAGAGCAGAAATATGAATTGCTGAATTGGTTCAACCCACCTCCTCCCATTGATGGATGTAGCGGATGAGTCTGGACAGCCTCAGAAGGCGCAGCAGACTGAGGATCTTAGTGAAGCGTACAATACGAAGAGCACGGGCAGTCTTGTAAACCTCTGAGTCGATCCCTTTCTCTACAATGAGAAAGATATAATCCACTGGTATGGAAGAGACAAAGTCCACCACAAACCAGCTCTTCAAATACTTTGTCTTAATCTTTTTTGGGTCGAGGATGATTTCGGTGTTGTCCTCGAAGACAATGCCGGTCCTGAAGTTGAGAACCAGATCTATGAGGAAAAAAGTGTCAGACACTACATTGAAGATGATCCAGGGTGTCGTGGTCTCGTCCTTAAAGAAGGTGATGCCCACAGGAATGATTATCAAATTGCCCACCATGAACATGAGCATGGTGAAGTCCCAATAGAACCTGGGAATGTGCAACAACAGAGGGAAGGTTGTTAGAGACCATTCAACCTCATACACCGTCAACAATAAACAGCAAAAACATGCCCCCCCCCACACACACATTTCTTGAATTAGAGTGGATTTAAGTCTAGAACAGTGAAACATGCAAGAAAGCAAAATGGTTTCATGGTTTCAGTGACAATGTACAAAATGAATGAATATGACTTTTGAAACCCTTATATCTGGAAGCCCACAATTAGATTGGCCAAGCATATCACATCACAGCAAATATGCTGAGGTGGCTTGATTCAGGACAAATCGGTTTGTTGTCTTTTTGTCTATTATTAAACCAACTGTCACACACACTCAGACACAGACACTCAGAAAAGGGCACCACTCTAACAGCAGGTATGAACTGACTTCAGGAAAGATATTCTGGATGAAATGTATTCAAATCACGCTGTACACGCTCTCAGTGCTGCATTTTCATGTACCGTGTGTGTTAGAGAGAAATAAGTCAACTTTAGCAACCATCCCTCTTTTTTGTACTGTTTAGCCCCTGTAGAACAACCTCCTTGATCAGTTATTTGATTTTAAAATAAAAAATATACAATGAAATGATAATGTCTTTCCCCTAAACAACTTTTGATAATAAATTCACTGTATACATTTTCAACATTTAACTATTGGACAAAACAAAGAAAATGCAAGCATCTGTGACTCATAAAAAAGAGCAATAACACAAAATAAAGTAAATGAATACATAAAAAAGCATTTGATGCATTTGTCCTTTTATCTCCGAGAGGTTCAGTTGCCATTCTCATGCAAATAGAAAGCAAAGGGAGCTGAATGAAGTTTGTTGCTAGGTCTTGTATCATTTTTATTTTTAATTTCAGGTTTTTAAATTTTACTTAATGGACGTGCCTGTGAAACCACTAATTACCACCAGTTAAAGGAAAAATAAACATCCCAAGAAACTGGCTTTTTCTTTTCCTGCCCGAACTGTCCTTGGTGCTGAAAAATGACAACGCACTTTTCCTTTCCTTTTACTTCTCACACTGGTTTCCACCCGAGTAAAAGAATGATGCCTTCTTTTGTTTATTTTGTTTTGTTTTTTTCAAATATTACGGAGCCTCTGAGCACAACACTGCCACCAGATCTCCTTTCTGAAAGTACTGTGTGAAATCCTGTGTGGATTTAAAAAGTGAGATTTGAGGTCTCAAGTAAAGTCACACCTTCAATTTCGTTTCTAAGTGGGGTACAAAACCGGGGGACGGTAACGGGTATGCGTGTTTTGGAAGCGTTGGATCAGTTCGACCCCTACCTGAAGTCGCTATATGGGTGGATAATCCAATTCCCCGCCGACTTGACACGCTCTTGCTCTTTCTCCACCGCTTTCTGGCTACCGAACATGCGCAGGGAGAATTTGTTGACCCCGGGCTGGAGCATGGAGCTGAACTGCCGCTGCATGTACGTCTGGTTCCCCCTCGACTCCCCATCATCCGCCACGATCTGCGACCCGTCCTCCGCTTTGCTGAAGACCACCGAATTTCTCAACTGCTGGCTGGGGACCTGTCCTTTACCGGCTCGGGCGCTGGAGAAGGAAACCCGGGAGTCCTTCTTCTCTATGGCGGCGGGGCTCTTGACCTCGGCCCCCTGCCCGTGCGTCAGGGACCCTGTGGAGGTGATGGAGCCGTCCATGCTGGCACCCTGATCCTCAGCTGCGGTCACTCCATCTGCCTGCTTCTCTTGTTTGGATATGAGAGAGGAGAGGCTCTCGGAACTGGTGGGGTCCCTTCTACAATCTCCGTTTTTGTTGCATATCATTCCGACGGATACCCGTCCGGTCACACCTGCCTCAAAGTCTGCGCGTCCCCCGCCGTGCTGCGCCTCTGAACGGTGTCGGGTGCGAGCAACATCACCCTGGCAAGAGGAAGAGGAGGCTGCGCTGCCGGCGCCGCTGAACGCCACAGACTCCGTGCCCTGTGAAAGCCAGCGATCATTGTTGTTGGAGTTTTTACGCGCATTTGATGCAGCTCCGCCTCCCGGCGTAAATGCCTTCCTTTTCGTTTCTCCGCTGCTCCCTGTCTCGCATCCGGTCATGAGGTCTACGTGTGGAGGTCGAGCCTGCTGGAATTCGGGCTCTTCGTCACCTTCCTCTGCATCGTCCATCATACGAAACAAAAATAGAGCACGAAAAAGATTCAGGCGCCCCAGTAGTCGGGGAAGAAGTGTACAAGTCGAAGCATGTTGAGCCCTCTGCTCTCTATCCTCGACACTTTGGGATGCCGGCGGGGTTGCTATGGCTGCAATCTGTCCGTGCCCAGAGCGCGTACACGCGTGCGCCTCGAAAGGAGGGGCAACAGCGGGATAACCTTTGACCGCAACACTTCATAGGTATCTTTAATCGGTGGACAGCCAGTTTCTCTCTCGCGCTCTCACTCACACACACGAAGCCTACAAGTAAAGGCGGTATATTTAAAAACAAAACAAAAAAAACTCTTCTGCTAACTCAGACTATATAAAATATTTCAGACATTCGATGACCATTGAGGAGCTCAGGTTTCAGAATCAGGGTGTTTGTACCTCCCCCGGGACCTGTCAAGGCCCCTGTAACTTTGGGTGAAGTGTCAGGCCGTGCGACTTGCTCGGCTGCATGCCTCCACCTTGTGGAGAACACTATACATGACATTGTCAAGCTTGCATACTTTCAAGAGGCGCATTTAATTTTCCCAAAATGTACATCCGATAAGAGATAATTGTCAGCAAAATACAATGTTCTATACTCTTTGACCACACACACACACACACACACACAAACACACACATAAAAACACAAACAAACAACAGTCACCTCAACCTAACACCC
>CAAKHD010005029.1:39056-51395 GCA_901007705.1 Fistularia tabacaria | reverse complement strand
CGAACTTCAGAGGACTTACGTTATTAACAAATTGGACACAACTGAGAAAAGCCCCGCTGGACTTAAATCCAAGATGGGTTTTAAATGAGGTTGCAAGGGTATGAAATGGTGTCCAGTCACTCAAAAAAAAAAAAAAAAAAAAAAAAAAAGTCCCATGGTAAGCCCATTACAGGATAATTCCTAATACCTTTAAATTAAAAAAAAGGTAAGGAATTTGTTGGACTGCATTATCAAACCAGGCTGGCCCCCCCCCAAAAAACAAAAAAAAAAAAAAAAATTCTTGATTGGTCTAAGAAGGTAAGCTGTGGCAATAAGATTCACAATTTGCCCACTACCATTATTAAAATACATATGCACATATTACAGCTCATTGCCTGGTAGACCATTGCAACCACTTACAAAATAGGAAGATTACTGGTGCACCTTTATCAGCATTGGGTTAAAGATTCCAAAATGAAAGTACAGTGACAGATTTGATGGAACAAAAAGTATATAAAAAAGGAAGCCAATAAGTGCCAACCCACTTTTACAGATAAATATAAAGAGTTCTCCACATTATTTCTCTTACCACTCTACAACCTATTCATATTTAAAGAGTTTAGTGGAGAGAAACTGGGACTTAATTCCCCTGTTTATTTCCAACAAATCTGTCCTCACAAAATAAAGTTGCACAGAAAAAAATAAAATAAAGATGGAAAGGCTATTTGGTTGGAGAAAGTCCCAAATAGGAGTAAAATGAGGGGGTGGGGTTGTAAAGGAAAGCTAAATACAATAGGCTACTTGAAGGAAATGGGGGGGGTGCAATCATGCAGAGGGGAGAAACAGGAATTTATTTGCAACATTTAATATATAAAAAAAAACTTTCACTGTGTATTATGCTATTATGCTTAACTTAGACATGAAACCAAGTGTTTGCAACATGACAAAAGCAAACCTAAAATTAAAGATTTAAGGAAACTAGTCTGTTAAAAGGGGGTGTTTTATCTTGCTGGACGCCGTACTACATAGTGAAAACATTTCAGTCCTCTTATTGAGAGACAACACTACAAATGCAAAAAGCGGTTTAAAAAAAAAAAAAAAGGAAGAGTTGATGGTATTCCGAGTCATTCAAAATACTGGTATTTACACAATAACTGTTTGGCCACTATTTCAGTATTATGCTGCAACTTTAACATAGGCAGTGAGAAGTCAAGGAAAGAGAAAGACACATTGCATCAAGACAAAGGATTAGGGTATAGGCTAACCACACTTTATAACCAGGTTTTACTCTACTACAGGATACAATATGGGGAAAGCAGGATGGGCAGGTATTGGACCAGGAAGCATGGAAGTTTAGGGCAAAAGGAGCTGAATGCCCAGAACTTCACTAATGAGCAGATTACAGCCAAGCTACTTTGACCAGGGTCTCTTCATGCTTCCTATACCACTCACTTTCCAGCACAATAATGTTTGCCTGCGAGCGGATCCACTTGATTTTTGGTGTCTTCCTCAGTTCATTGCGGTCAGGATCGTTGGAAGCGCGGCACTCGTATGTGCCTGAGTCTTCAAGGGTGAGGCTAGTGAGGTAAATGGTGCTGGTGGCATGTGCAATATATGTGGCATTTATTTGCACACGGTTGTCCCGTGCCCCATCAAAAAGCTGGCTGAAGTTCTCATTGGGCTCTTCGCCCTCAATGAACCACCACTGCACCTCAGGAATTGGGTTCCCTATCACTTCGCAATGCAGTTCTGCCTTGTCATTGATCAATTTCATCTGAGAAAAGGGGGACTTAATAAAGCCCGCTGTGCACAGATTCCAGTCAACCCGCCAAACAAAGTTTAAGATTTTAGATGTGGTGGATTTAAGCATGCCAGATGAGTTCATGGATTGTGATAAAGGTGGTGATGGAAGAAAACAGGCAAGTGGAAGAGAGAAAGAAAAAAGCAGTTAATAAAACAAATGTAAAAAATGACAAGAGCAACAAAACATTTCCAAATTGCTTTGGAAATGTTTGACCTTAACGAAAACCCATTCTTTAAAAAAAAATTTTAAAAAAAAAAGGATCAGAAGATGAGATGTACATGATCAGTTCTGTTTAATTCAAGTTTAGCTGAAAATATTTCTTTATAAAAAGGAGGAATGAATCTCACATTTCATGATATTTTTTTAGGGGAGAAATTAAGTTTCATCTCTGAGAATTTTTAGTACTCCGTACTAGTGCTGCATAAGATTGGGGTACAGAAGTTAAAATTCTAGCAGATAAGCGATGGTACAGGTATATTTTCTAAGAAGTTTTTTTTTCATATGTAAAGATTTTGTGACATCAGTAAATCTATGAAATATGAATGATAGCAAAGCAAATGAAGCTGAAATGAAAATTAAATCCATGAAAGTCAGAGTTTAGAATGCAGTTTAGGCTAGTGGAATTTTCCCCAATCTCCATTACAGGCCTTTCTTTCAACAGACATTCAATAATCTATAATGCATACTCTTGAACACAAACTACAGAAATAAAGATTTGTTTTGACAAGAGTGAAAGTGCAATTAGAAAGGTGGCAATTCTACATTCAAATTCTGTGAATTTGGTCACATAATACTTCTACATGATTTAAAGTGGTTTTATACCATGATTTAGAAACTAAGCAAGGTGGAACAATATTTATAAATCAAATACATTTGATGAGACTCATTTCAATTAATGGTTACCCACATACCTTCAATCTCACACTGGGAGCATTCAAAGCAGAACCAATTGAGATCATCTGCCCCCCAGAACTTCTGACTGAGTGGTAGGAACAAATACTGAGACCTTATCAGAGAGAGTATCAGCCCCCCCCCCCCACATATCTTAAATTAACATCTGAAATACATTTTTAAAGCTCAAGCAAAAAAAAAAAAAAAAGTCCATTTGTTGGCTTAGCAGCCATTGAAAAAAAAATATCCACTACTCAAAACATTACATTAATGTACTTCCACCTGCAGGAAGTTCTTGTTTACCCTTTTCCCGCAAGTTAAATTTTGTAAAAATACAGACTATATTTTGTCAACTATCTTGCTAGTTCCCACCATTGCAATGCATTGAGGTCTACGACAGTCCCTCAGTGATTGTAAGAGGAGTGAGTCTTGCTCTTTTCTACAACACTTTGACATGGCAGCCATAAGTAAGACGTGTCTAACAGTATAGGAGTTAATGAATTATTGAGATGTTCACTGAACCGAAGTAGGAACACACGTTTTTCTTTTAGTTGTAGCTAGCCATACTGACAGCCTATGAAAAGAATTTGTAATCCGTTGGCCAGAAAATAAAAAGTTCACTTCTAAGAACAAGAGCCCTTGTTTCAGACCATGCTACATTAAGTCTCAGGTGGCTTCCCCATTACATGGAAAGGTCATTTTCATGATACATGCGTCTCAAAAGATCAAAATTAAATATAGCCAAGGCCCCAGTCCCAGCTGTGATTAGGTGAACCGCAAGCCATGACAGAATGTTACCGTTTAAGTGTGGGGAGGCCTTTTCAGAAAGTATTAATTGATCAAACAGGAGTTGCTAAATTGGGATGCATGGATGTGTGCTGGCAATTAAGGGTTTCCACACATGCAGTACATTGCTTTTTTTTTTTATTTTTTATTATTTTTTTTATTAAATCTCCCCGTATCACACATGGTTCGGAGGGTAAATAAACCCAAACTATGGTCATACATGCTCTATCTCATTCATTTTTCATGAAATCAGCAGGTTAAAAATTAAACTCAATTTCATTAGGAAATGAAATGTAAAAGGTGAAAAGACAAAGATGTCTTTGGAAAGACAAGCATAAACCCAGTATTACTCAAGCAACTCTCAAAACAGCTAAAGATAAATATTGACATTTTCCAAATGGAGGAGCAGTTAACAAATCTTGGCAGAGATCAGTTAACATTATGAAGCATTATTTAAAAAAAAAAAAAAAAACACCATTCCAGGCTTACATTTGATAGTCCCCATTGACTTGTCAGCAACTCATGAGATGTATCAAAACCACCTGCCCATTTTCCTAATGATAGTTTAACACCCCTCCGCCGAATACACTGAAATTAGGGTTTGCTTAGAAGCTTTTATCATAATTAAGGAATAATTCAAATGGAAGCAGGAATCTCAAATGATCAATAATCAAATTTGTCTTCACTGAACACAATTCACATCCAGTGTTGAATTTATGAAACTATACTGAGTCCTAAGTTCCATTTTTGGTCAGTTTTAATAGTGTCTGGAGGAAAATGGCCTTCTTACTGCTCTCATTTGCATTTATTAATGCTTTGAAAGGTTTTATATTTATGGAATTTGTGTAGTCTGTAGTTTAACCTTACCTAGGGTTCAAAGCACTTAAGGTTACAGAGCTAATCAAAATGTAACCAGGATTAAGGAGAATAAGAAAGCTCGGGTCTGCATGCAGTTTCTACAATTACTGTATTAGAGAATGCAACAGGGGCTTGACTAAGTTTTATTTTAAAAATCTAAGTATGCCTCTTTATTACATTTCCAGTTTTCCAAGTCACATGATATACGGCTGCCATTTAAGAAGTTTATTACAAACTTTTCCCTGTAACAATAATCACAAGCTGATAATTGTATGTAGTGGATAAAAACTCACATGAGGTGAAGAGCCAGACAATGGGTGCAAATAGGACCCCCCATTTCTTGGTTCTCAAATTTTACTTAAGTTGATCGGAATAGATTTTTTTTTTTTTTTTTTTCAAACTAGATGTGGACTGCAGATATCAAGTGCATCAAAATGGACTGGCATGTCACCACAGCAAGTGTTCAAAACTTATCAGCCATTTAATGAGTTACAGCCCTGATTCTTAAATTTGCAAGCTACATAAATATTTCATTAGCACTGTTTTGTTTTGTTTTTTAAATGAGGATCTCAAAGCATTTTCTGTATAACCCACCTATTACCTCCTTGTGAAATCCTAAGTAATTGCATTGACCTTTGGAACCATATTTTTCAGGGTGATTGTTGCTCGGTCAGCGGGAAAACGTGACACAGCAAACATCTCATTGCTGCCATCAACCAGGAACCCCAGTGGTAGTTACCTTAATACTTGTTTAACGATATGTGGCAGTAATCTTAAAAATCCATTTGAAAATGGCGAGTTTGAACCACCGGAAGTAGAGGTTACATTGAGTCAAAACGAAATGAACGATTGATGAGTAGGGCTCAAATTCGACGAGGCTGTGGGAAATGGTTCACGTTAAGAAGTTTAACACGATTCCGTAACGATTGACCGAAATCGACAAATACATCGTTATCAATGAATGGCTATCGGCGCTTGGGCTACAAACGTTACGCAACAGACAGCTCACGACAACCGCAGCTGCCTGGCCATATGTCTGAAATTAACTCGACCGCTCACATGACTGCGAACACAACAGACAGCAATTCTACATTCTGCCGTTTCAGACATCCAGATTGACGGAATCGCTGTGAGACTGGCCGTAATGCCGAATAAACAACGTGGTTATGCTACTAGAGGTCGTTTGACAACTGAAATTAGCTTGGTATTTCGCTAGCTTTGACCTCGTCTTGTGAATTTGTGATCTATACACAATATACGACGACATTAATTCTCAACGGTGAGCATTATTAGAAAACCCCACGTAGAACAAAAGTAAGAGACAATCGTGGAGGAGAAGGAACCTTTTGATGCCAGTGATGAGGCCAAAGACTACATCTTCTCCAAACATGGCTGACCCCAAAAAATACATTATTTACCTGTATCGGCATCAGTTCGCCAGCAGGTCGACAGAAGGACACTAACGGCCAAAAGTAACTTCATGGCTGACAAAACCGTCGAGAAGACACGGCGTTAAATGAAGCTCCGACGACGGTCCTCGACAGCCGTCTCAACTTCCACAGGATGTTCGACCTACGTCCGCAGCAGCAATCGGTCGTCGTCCTCTAATTGTATCTCTGGTCGTCGCAACGCTCTGCACGTACTTATGACGTACCGGTTGTGGGCGCGGCCGTGTCAAAAAAAAATGCTGCTTAAACCACTTTCTCTTTTTTTAATCCTTCCTTACGAGTTGGATATTATAATTGGACACGTCCTTTGTGTTGAGTTATTTTACTGCACGTCTTAAACGACCACATCAGAATAGACGAGAAGCAAATGCTTGATTGATGATGGGATTCAGCTGCGTAATGAGGATATTTGGTAACAACACGCCTTACACGTTATTTCGTTTCAAAGTAAAGGGACCGATATTACGGACAATCAACGCCATTATTAGGCAAATTGTTGCTGTTGTTTTATGCGGCGCATGTACTCAACACGGTCCCCGATAAAAAGTGGAAAACATTGTTAAATTACCATGTCAGGGTACGAGCTAGAATCACAATCAAAGTTAATTTCATATCCGCTCATATGATTTATTTATTTTGGGTTTTTTGTGACACGGGCATGACCACAATCCACCGGGTTGGCGAACATGCACAGGAAACCGAGTCACAGTCAACAACTATTGACAGAAAACACCAGTTTGATTTCAGCGTTATGGAGACTTCAAGACGGGATTACAAATCACATTTATATCTGAAAGCCTGATCTTCAGTAGCAATAATTCGAGGTTATTATCAAAAAAATCCATATTAAATCTCTAAGGCTTTGTGTCATTCCATGGATCATTATGGGCCAGGATGGAGAAGTGAGAGTGAGATGGAGAGTGAAACGTCATGCCACAAATTCTGCTATGGATACACAAATTACATTTATAATATAAAACTGAGAAAATGTAAGAACTATCAACATTATCATCAGCTAACTTGGTACATTCCAAAGGTGGTTTATTATGAAGTATCAATATATTGTAGGAATTATTGAGGTTAAAGGTACACATGCAACCCAGTAATTCTACTTTGTCAGATAAATCAAAGGCACAAGGGAAGTGTGTTCATATCTTTGACCTCAAATTGATGTTATGGCCATAGCAATAATCCCTTTAGATTATAGACCTTTGAAGCTATGCCCCAGGGGAGAAGAGCAATACAATATAGAGGAAATGCACTTACAAAGGCCCAACAATAAAAGGAAGCGGGATTGATTACCTAAATGGTACAGTTCTGGCAGCAACGAAGGATTTAACATAGAACCTATTTACTATTTGGATCTCTTTAGACAAGCCCTTTCTTGAAAGGACAAAACAATCTCAAACTTGTATTCTGCATTGAAATCACTTCCTAGTGTTTACTAATGAGGTTATTGTTCTCCAGGATGCTTGGTTGTTCCAAGAGCCTTCCAGATTTCTGGGACGCAGACCAGTATATTCCAGTTCATTCCTAACATGTTTAGCAAAAACATTCTTGTACATGTTAGAAATACTTCCTTTGATCAATCTCAACCTATGTGCTGTATGAACAAAGACTTTTTTGGGGACAGGTCATAAACATTGTACTTCCATGTAGTTCAACAGCAACCACCCCTTAATTCTAACAGCAAAAGAAAACCAACTTCAGCTGAATGATGCAAAAAAAAAAAACACAACACAATCGGCAGAATGCAATGTCTATTTCTTTTGAACAGTGGTAGACATTTAAAACAGGGTTAGTATGAATGCACACAATGAGAACAATTTCCATGTTATTTGAGTGATAACACCCAAACATCTTTATTTTCACTTTTTGTTGTACATAATCATACTGCAAATCAGATTTTTCAACTTGGCAATCTTAGAAAATATTTAATTTACCATTAGGGTAAAATTCAAAAATTCAATGTTTCAAAGTATATCATGTGAAAAGCTGATCCACATTTTGGGTTTGCAGAAAATATAAAATCTGTGTGTATGTCATAAAGAAATTACCTAAATAGTCATTAAAACTTGTGGATCTTGACTATTAAATAATTGCATTTGTTTTGAGAAATAAAACAACCATGGAAAAAATTAAGTGCACAACTAAATGTGGCGCACTACAATGCACAGTTGGACATTTTCTTTTTAGATATGTATACTACTTATTAAAACATAATTGTACATGTTCCTTAGTTTTTCTCATTGGCAAAGCGGATCCTTTAAATCCCAAGCCTTCAACCTTTGGACTGCTTTGTCTTCTCACTCTATATGAGGTTATTTAGGCAAATCCAAGCCTTCTGAAGTATCCATGCTTTCCCACAGTATCCCTGACAGAAACTGCACTCCAGGCCTCCACCCTTCCTTTGTTTAGATTCCTGACGAAGGTGGGAGCATCAGGACCGGCAGAATTACATGGCCATCACGTACGACTTACGACTAAATCGGCCTTGAGTGTGCCATGCGAGATGCGCTCAGGTCTCTGACTTGTGGCAGGGACTGACTGAAGGTCACTGCTCTGAAGTGCAGCAACCAAGGAGCTACAGGCAGCCCCCAGGGTGAGATGGATAAGTAGTATTCTATGAGTTATCAGTGGAGTTTTCATTGCTGGTCGAATTTGAGGAATGGGGAGTAGATGAAGATGAAGAAGAGGAGGAGGAGGAGGAGGAGGAGGAAGAGGAGGAGGTAAAGTTCATCCCTGATAATTCTGGAGGGTTGGTTGCTGTATTCTGTCCACTTAAACTTTTCCTGCACACTGGACACGTGTCATGCTGGGGAAAGAAAACGGTACAAATGCATGAAGCCATATCTGCTCATCACTGACGCCTAAAAAAGAGGGTGCATTGGTTTTAACTAACAGACTTTTTTTTTCTAAACAGCTTATATTCTGATGTACCTGTTCAAGCCAGGGTACTATGCAGTCATTGTGGAACATGTGATTGCACGGAAGCTGCCTCACAGTTTCTCCAACACTGTAATCTTCTTTACACACTGGACATTCCAGACATGAAGCTAAAAAACAGAACATGTGCATGTTTATTATAGCGTTAAAGGGTAACAAACTCTCAAGAAGGGGCACTTTGTGATTAAAAGGGGGGGCAGTGGCTAAATTGCTTTATTAAAATTAAAGAAATAAGCTAATAATCACTAAGTTTATTGGATATTGTTTTTATGTGCTATTTGAAGAATGCAAATGTCATTATTGAGGAGTGATGCTTCTACAGGAGTTATATTGGCAGTTAGTTTCCCATTCACATTCTGAGTTAGTTTTCCCAGAGCTTATTTAGTGTCTTAAGTTTGAATGCTGCAATAAGTTATGCTCTTGGATTACTTTAGGTTGGCATGGTTTTCAATCTTAGTCTTTTCATTTCGGTGTCTATGGTGCTGAGCCACATGCTTACTTGGGATGATTGAAATTGTATCCTTGAACTTTAAGAGAAAATTAATCTTCCTGCTTCAATGGTCTAATTCAGCTTTAGACCATTAAGTGTATGAGCTGACATTCCAACTTGCCCAGAAGGCCACAATGGGTAACATCAGGAGATCATGTTATGTGTGGGCAGAGATGTGATATAATATATTCACTTAAATATGACTTTGAGTTACTTGCATTTAATTTGAATGACAATTTGACTTTGTTCTCTCCACTGAACTACATTTCAGAAGGAAACCATGTATTCTCAGCTCCTCTCCCTTACTGACTCTTGACTTCCCTCTATTGGCTGTGATAGGGGTACTGCAATTGGCAGTTTTTCCAAATATAATCTGTCTGACACGCCACTCACATTCAGGAAGGCATGTGTTAGCAATAACACCGAGGTGTGCTGCAATGGGGAAATAACCAAAACGTCCAATCCAATGACATCTAAGGTCAACAGGTCAGGTTTTAAGAAATAAATAAATAATGTTTTGCACATTGAGAGGGCATTACATAGGCTTAGAATTTTACACTCACACAGTCCCAAGCCTGGGTCCATTGGTGAAAAACATGCACACTGGCAGCAATGTCTCTATTTTCTCCCTTTTCTTTTTACAGTGAATCGGTCTAGACTCAAACAAAGTTTCAATTTGCTTGAAGATGTCAACATTTTGAATACTTTGAAGGGACCCTTTCTTTTAATAACAGCAGCATATTCTTATCATTAAGTATCGCACTGACAACAATGACCTTAGGTACAATGTTGGTGTGAAAATATCAGTTTTTTCAAGAAATGTAACATTGCTATATTAACCTTAAACTCATACAAAGAAATACTTTTCACATTGATCATACCAAAGATTAATGTTTTACTCTTCAAGAGGCTCTTCCCCTGAATATTAAATGCAATGATTAAGGACTGAAATGCAATGATTAAGGACTGAATATTATCTGCACCGTTAACTGTCCACAGATGTGACAAGGTTCAATCCCAATGCCGTCAATATATCTGGAAACATGCTTTCATTAAATTTTACTGTCAGTAAGTTAGATTGTGCAGTAAAAAAAAAAAGCCATTTAGACTTCTCTATTGATATTTGACATTATTTAAAGTTGTGAAAGGAAACCAAAACCAATGTAGTACATCAGTGTAGATAGGGAGTGTGTTTTCACTTACCAACATGCTCCTCTGTAATTTGTACTGTAGGAAGACTTTTTATTTTATCTCTATCAGCAGGAGGGGGACCCGTATTCTCAAACTGGTTTAATAGCTATAAAAAAAAGAAAAAAGGTATATATTATGTGTTATGTAAATATTTACTTACATATCAATTATCTTTCAACATGCAGATCGAAGTCATTTTTTAAATGATAAAATAAAAATAAATTACCTGTGTTATGATAGCATCTAGTCCATTGGCACCCCATGCGTAATCCATAGGATTTGAGTGAAGAACACCCCTTAAAACACACAAAAGGCACAGGATATTAAATTTATCCTTGCAAAAGTAGTTGAGAACTCTCATTGTTCTGTTATAGAGACTCACCAGGGTGACATATTTGGCATTGCGGCAGGTGCAATAATCCCATTCACTAGCTGCTGGATTATTCTACAGAACACAAAATACACAATATAAAGATATTCAGTTGCAATGCAATTCAAATGCGATAAACAGAACGAAGGGTAACTGGATTGCTGAACAGTCATAATAACTGAACAGACATGCATTAGTTTGCTTCATAAAGAAATGTTATCAGCCAGATCAAGGCAAATAAGTGACTATGATTGTAATGATGAGTTTAGCAATACAGTAAATGAAAGGAAAATGTAACAATTGTCACGCAACGAGAGAAAATGGTGGAGCCCTGGACGAGTTGCGCGACTTTATTTCTTCCACACAAAAACCAACTGACAGTGAACATCTGGGGACCATAATGCCCCCGGCCTCAACCACGCCCCCGGCCCCTAGTACTGTGGGGTGAGAGGCCACACCCCTTAGTGTCCGGCACACGATGACTTCTAAGCTCATGGAATGTGTTGATATATATTTCTGACAAATTGTGCAGAACTCTGCAGAGTTCATCATAACTATGATTTTTTAGAGAAATAAATATTTTAGAAGAATGTTAGCAATTTATTTATTTTTTTAAGTAACATATTTTTCACTTACAAACGTTTGATTGCGTCAAACAGCTTTACCTTTAACTGCTTTATCATTAAATCATATCCCTTCAGCAACATATGGGTCTCAATTACTATTTCTATGTCCCAGGACATTCCCAACCCTAAGAATAATGAGGAATGTAATGATGAAATACCGAGGCTAGCTGGTGACAAGGAAGTGCAGAATTAGATATGTAGCAAATGATATATCAGTCGTGGAAGCCACAGACTGTATTCCATACCCCTCTAAAGTAGGAACTCCCTCATGCCTCCCGGCCTGCCGCCTTGAGCCATGACGACTTCTGGGTTGCCTGGCACTGTATCGTTGCCGTGATGCATTTTCCCTTTCGCGCCGGTTTTCAGTATCCCGGTTGTCTTCAGTTCCAAGTCCAGCCCCAAAGTCAAAGCTGTCATCAAAGACACCCAGGGCAAACTGACCATAGCCCGAAGGGAATGTAAACAAGTGCTGGTCTGCATTCTAGGAAGCAGGAAGAAAAAACAACAAACACAAAGTATTCTTGGTGCTATACGAGGTAACAAGTGTTTAGAAGTACGGCTTGACGCTAACTATTTATAGTCAATAAAACACTTAGCTTTAAGCTTTGACGGTTTTGTTGACAGTAACGTCATTGGAAAGTGGGCATATAGACATCAGTGGGCATATAGACAAGGTTCTACATCCATTGAGACAATGGTTTTATCTTAGCTCCTGTATCTTGCAGAGTAATATCATCATAAGTAGTCTTTAGTGCATTGGTGGATTGATTGTGACATGAGACAGTATTAAAGTAGTGGAGGCTTCCATCCTCAATTGTATTTAGGCATCTTTCTTACCAGTGAGGGGGAGTACTGCATGAGGGATTTGGCAAAAATGTCTAACATTTCCAGTTCATTTATTCACACACACACACACACATACACACACACACACACAAATAAACAATCAC